>CAMZMU010000038.1:2602004-2689345 GCA_947311845.1 Poa pratensis
CAACCCGGAAGACAAAGGCATGACCCGAGAGCTCGAGTACCCGGCAGGAGGCCAGACTCCCTTTCGGAGCATCCCATACGCGCAGAGGAAAAGCACGCCAGCTCGTGCTAGAAGCTCGTAGAAGACTTGGGCTCCAAAAGGCCCATGGACATGGTCAGTGGGGCTTTCAGTCCCCCTCCCCCTCCTTTCCATAAAAGTGGACGTCCACACCTAACCGGTAGCGGAAGATTGACAGGAGAAGCCCACGTCGCCCCCAAAGACCATCGGGGTTTTTCCCCCTAAAACCCCCCACGCTCCTCATGTGACTCTTGTGGGATCCCCATAGCCTAAAAAAGGGGACCGAGCCACCGAGGGAGGAGGAGGAAAAAACCAGAGCACAAACTAGAGAAGGCGAGACTAGGTTGGAGGCAGGAGCGAGAGGTGATCTCCTCAGGGCAAGGATCTGCTCGTCTCTTCCCCTAGGCGCCACCCTGCCAGGTTACTCGAGAACCACCTTGTAGCACACCACCATGATACACCCATCAATCTAGACATGCAGAGTAGGGCTGTTAGGCTCCGGGCGCCTGAACCTGGGTAACTCCTTGTGTCATCTTTCTGTGCGTGAGATCTCCGACGGCGAGCTTGAGTTCTTCATCACACGAGAAGGTGATTCTCAGCCTCCTTCGTGCCCCGTGCCGAACCTAAAAAGGGTTAACCTTTACTCCCGGTGTCCGTCCACCGTGACACGACACCAAGCCACACTTGCAATAAGCTCAACTCCAGATGACCATTTATGTGGATCACACCTTGAATATTACTTTGGTCAACACTTTATCTTCTTCTTTCAATCTTGATACCAACATATGGTGTTCAACCATTGCCAATGGACAAGCCCTACAAGGATAGCTCAATGAAACCATTAGTCCATAGAGATTTCATTAATTCTCAAAACTACACATGAGGGCACATGCACTTTCAGATGGCAGCTGGCTCCGCCTCAACCCACGCATGAAAGAAGACATCGCTCAGGACGATCCCCAAAATGGCATGCGCACAGAGGGCTATCACCCAATGCCGCCCCTCGCAGGAACGAGAAAGACAAATCACCGGAGAGGCCTAACCCATAGGACGAGCTTCGGAATGGAGACAATCCAGACCGAGATAACCAATAGCATGAGGTAGAATCGTGGGCATCAAAATCAAGGATACGGCATCAAATATGATAGACACGCGATGGCGAGAACGAGCCAAGCTGATTTTTTAAAATGGTTCCGATCTTTGAAAATAGTTCATTTTAAATGGTTCCGATCTGAAAATGTTCCTTATTTGAAAATGGTTCATTTTTTAAATGGTTCCGATTTGAAAATATTCATTTTTTAAATGGTTCATATTTTAAAATATGCATTTTTAAATGGCTCAGATTTATTAAATCGAAAAAAATAAGCATTATGCAGGAAACCGAAAAAGAAATAAATCATTACCTCTACATGGGTCGGGAAAAGCTGCCCAAAAGTGAACGCTGGCGCCACCAACGCGGGCGAGCCGACGCTAGCGCTCACTAAGAGCGAGGCATAGGGCTCGCGAATTTGACGCCTGAAGCGCTGGCAAACCCTATACATCGCCCTGCGGCCACGCTTGATGGTCCGTCGCTTGAGGTGCACAACCCCACACTGCTTGTACCCTTGCCATGGCGGGATGGACCATAGACCCACATTACTTGCATTATAGCCGGGGCGGGACGGACAAGTAAAAAACTTTAGATTTTCAAAAATGTTCAACTCAAAAATTGTTCAGATTTGAAAAATGTTAAATTTGAAAAAAACGTTTCAGATTTTCAAAGATGTTCGGTTTTCAAATTTGGCCAGACAAACAAAAAATATATTTTAATACGGCTAAATAAGAAAACGAATGACGAACTGTGCTTTTTGTTGGGCCGACCCTCGAAGTAGCCGCTTCAGGTGGGCGAGTCGCGTCACCTGAAGGCGACATACAGGAGCTCCGAAGCGCTGAACTGTAAAGTTTGCGGGAAAACCTATATCGCGCGTACTGTCACCGCGGACGCTATTAGCGTCCGCGTACGCCGGCGCGGACAAATGGGCTAGCCCATTATAACCTCCGGTCGTTAGTTTTTTCCTGTTTCATTTTTTTCTCTCTTTTTTCCTTTCCTTTTTCTTTTCGTTTTTTCTTTCTTTTTTATATTTCAGATTTGAAAATTTTCAGATTTAACTTTGTGCATCTTCAAAATTGTTCAGATTTGAAAATTGTTCATTTTGAAAATTGTTCAGATTTTAAATTTGTTCATTTTGAAAATTGTTCAAATTCGAAAGTTGTTCATTTTGAAAATTGTTCATATTTGAAAGTTATTCATTTTGAAAATTGTTCATTTTGGATATTGTTCAGATTTGAAAATTCTTCATTTTGAAAATTGTTCAGATTTGAATTTTGTTCATTTTGAAAAATGTTCAAATTTGAAAATTGTTTATTTAAAAACTGAAAAGAAAAGTAAAAAAGAAGATAATAAACACGCAACTAAACGCTGGAACTTTCGCTCCAGCGGGCCTGATGTGAGAGAATGCAGTCCACCAAGATAATAAACAGGCCCGACGGGCAAACCCTATTTGACGACCAGGACGGAGCGCAATGCGCTCCGCACACCTGGTTGCCCCGCCCGGTTGCTTATGGGCCGGTCCAGTAGTGCACCTGCTTCTTTTCCTTTTCTTTTTCTTTTGGCTATTTTTTTCTTTCTTATTTTTCTAGTTTCTTTTTCTTTTTCTCGCCGTTTCTTTTTTCTTTTCTGTTTTCTTTTTAGATATTATTTTAAATTTATTTTTTGAAAATATTCAAATTTTAAAATGTTCAGATTTGAAAATTATTCATATTTGAAAAATGTTCAGATATGAAAAATGTTCATATCTGAAAATTGTTCACATTTCAAAAATAATTTCCGTTAATAGGGTTTTTGTTCACTTTTCTAAAAATCGTTCAAAAATAATTTTCGTTCATAAAATTTTTCTGTTCACTTTTTAAAATCGTCTAGTTTCGTTTAACGTCATTTTCTGTCATTTTTAAAATCGTTCAAAAGTAGTTTTCCTTCACTGGCCTTTTCTGTTCCTTTTAAAATCATTCAAAAAATAGTTTTCGTTCATCGCCATTTTGTGTTTATTTTTAAAATTGTTCATATTTCTTTTCGTTTTTTTGGTTGTTTCTTTCTTCTTTTCTGTTTTTTAGATAGTAATTTTAAATTTTTGTTCAAATTTTGATTTTTGAAAAATGTTCAAATTTATAAAATGTTCAGATTTGAAAAAAATTCATATTTGAAAATTGTTCAGATTTGATATTTGTTCATATTTCAAAAATAATTTCCATTGATAGAGTTTTTTTGTTCACTTTTTAATAACCGTTCAAAAACAATTTCCGTTTATAGAGTTTTTTATGTTCACTTTTTAAAATCATTCAAAAATAATTTCTATTCATAGACTTTTTTCTGTTCATTTTTCAAAATCATTCAAAATCGATTTCGTTCACCGCCTTTTCTGTTCACTTTCAAAATCGTTCAAAAATAGTTTCCGTTCATCGTCATTTTCTTTCTTTTTATAAAGGAAAAAGTCCATTTTAAACCCTGAACTCGTAGAGGTCGGGCGATTTGAACCTTGAACTTCAAATCCCGGTCGTTTGAACCCTGAACTATTAAATCCTAAATCGAACCCTAGAGCTGTTTGGCGCACCGGGAAAAAGAGCAACCCCACCGGGAAAACCAATTGTCTCACTGACTAATGGGGCCCGCATGTCATATTATCACCTACCCCCAATCCCCTTCTCTCCCCATCACAAATCGAGCTGCCCCGCAGCGGCGGTATCTTCAGCCATGGTGGCATGGAGGCTCACGGGAGGAGCTGCGGTAGAGCGGACGGCGTGGCGGGCGTGCGGGCACGGCGGCCGGCGGTACGTGCGGAAGCTGCGGGGCGACCCGACGGCGGCGCGATGGAGGGCGTGCGCGTGCGAAAGCTGCGGAGCTGGACGTCGGGCTGAACGCCGGCGTGTCCCGGCCGGGCGCTGCAAGCGACCCTCCCTGCCGTGCTGTGTCACATCCCAAATTTTGGAACAAAGAAAAACTTAGTTTTACAAGACCCAAAATTCAGAACCAACAAAAACTTTTTGAAATACTTCACTAAGGGTGGTGGTTTCATCCCCATTGCTATGTTTGAACTTATGTTACTTGTTGTTTAAGTTGTTTGACTAGTAAATATTAATCCAAGCACCCAACCTAAGTAAAAATAAATTTAACCTTGGTGATCATGTCATGACAAGAAAATATTCCATATATCTTTTCCAATCTTATTTTGGCCAAACTCCATTTCAAAGATGCTTTGGTTTTAGCAACAACCGAAAATATCTATTACTTGGGGAAAAATAAAAGTATTTCCAAATTTGAGTCTTTCTAAAACTATGGAGATCTATATACTATCTCCAACCTTGATATCTCCCTTGTATTTGTAGCTCTTATTTTAAACTCATACTTTCATTCTCTTCGGAAATAATACAAGGGGGGAATATATCATCCCACATATTTTCTTTAGCAGAACCTTTTGACATATAAAAATTATTGGTTGAGCATCCTTAACAACATCTTGTCATGGTTAGGTGTGATCACTCTATCACATAAATATATTGAAGGTTTTGAAATTGGTTGCTTACCCTATGTTTGTGGTTTGATTGTGTGATCTTGGTTGTGTTGTTGATCTTTTTGTGTTGTGTCTTGCTTATCTTGGTTTCTTGATTCATGATTTCTTGTGTGGGTTGTGTGTGCTCAAATGTTAAAATGATATTTATTCTTGGTGTTAAAATTAAGCAAAACAATGACTATGTGTCACAGTATTTAATACCTTTTTGACACCCTTGTGTTTATTCTAAATCTTGGCCTATGGATCAATGCAGCACCTCATCATCCATCCTTGGCACCATATCTCACACCCCAAACTTAATGTTGAACCTTTTGAGCCCAGAACATCACTACTCCATGTTGGTCTTCATGTCTACTCAGTATTGAAATTCCTGAGTAATTGTTCCGAAACCCAATTTCAATGTTTTCAATGAAATGATAATTATTTTCAAAGTAGAAGATTAGTAAAAACAGTTTTGTGGTCTCTGTTATGTATCATCTCATCTCCCTTCAAAAATAAATATTTTTGGTCCTTTTTAATAATCCTTATTAATTCTTTTCAAAAAGGGCAGAAACAAATTTAAAACTATTTAGTGAATAAAAGTATTTCTAAAAAATTGAGGAAAATTCCCTGAGGTGCTTAGGTTCATGTGAGGCCTAATTATGCTAAAACCCCACCTTGCCCAATTCAAAATTTTGAAACAAAATCAAATAAACCGTTCTGGACAATTTTGAAAATCCACCATAACCCACTCAAAACAATTCAGAAAAATATGAGGCAAAATTCACTAGATTCCTATTTTCATCCTTGATCTCCTGGACATCATTTTTGTGCCTTGTGTTATTCAACATTTTGGAGTATTTCCTCATTTTCTTCTCTGGACAGAAAATGAGTTAAACCATAGAACCCCAATAAGTGATCTCTCTCTCCTCCCTTATCCATCCTTGCATCCTGGCAGTGCTTAGTCAGCTAGGACCCACTTGGCAGCCTCCCAGCACCCTCTCCCTTCTCCTCCAAGCCTGGGACTACAGCTCTGCACGTGTGGAAAAGACTGATCACCACCCCTCTCTCCCCTCCCGTTCCCGTACCGCTTGTGAGCGAGGAAGAAGGAGGCCGTGCAGCCGCCCGCGTGCACGCCATCGCGTTGTCATCCCTATCCTCTGCCGAATGATTTAGGCCACGCGCGGAAAATGCACCTCACCTGCGCCTTATCGAGCTCGCCCACTGGCCGCGCGCCATGGCGAGGGACGCCGACGCCGATCCCCGTCACCACGGCACCCCAACACATGCGCCTCGCCCTGGCCACTCCCCAGCCTTGCCGTGGCCCCCACGGACACCACGACGTCACCCCTGCTGGCCCATGACGACGTCAGCCGCCATCGAACACCTGCGGGCACGTCGAGGACACCACACGGCAGCGAGTCTTCTCGCCCACGCCTCGCTCCATCTCCTCGCCCTAGTACATGCCCTGCCCTACGTGACCCCCACGACACTGCCCGGCGCAGCCCATCCCCCTCCTGTGCCCTCCTTGCTCGCGTCCGTGCACCCAGAGCATCGTGGACCGGCACCCGCAGGTATAAGAAGCCACAGCCCCTCTCCCGTCCTCCCTCCTTGTCCATTCCACTCCCTCATCACCTCTCTGGCACCCCGAGCAAGAACTTGAGCCCTCTCGCCCTCTGCCGACGAGGGACGCGAGATTTCATCTGGATTGCTGCCGCCTTGTCGAGAAGCTCGCGGGCTACACAGACCACCGTTCTCCGCCATTGTTGTGTCTCTGTGCTCCCCTCATCGATACCTTCCTCACCCACCCCTTCTTCTGGTCCCAGGTTCACCGGTGCCGCCGCCGCCATGGTCGACCCGTGGAAGCTCCCCTCGGCGCCGCCGTCGACTTGGAGCGCTTCGGCAAGATCTGCTGCTTCCCCTACCCTTCCCGTGACCTCCACACCCCTCTCCGCCGTCTTCGCCGTCCCAGAAGCCCCCACGGTGAGCAACCAGCAACCCACATCGAGTCCCTTTCTGCACATGTGCGTGTTGTTGTCCTGGAGAAGAAGAAGAGCAGCAGACGTCGGATCTCAGATCGACGGTCCAGTTTGAACCCAGCCAAATCTAATCTCGGCCGTTGATCTCATGCGCGTGCAATGATGGGCCGGCCCAACTCCGGTCGGCTCAGATCTGGCCGTGTAACTATTTTTCTGTCAAATCTTTTTTCCGTTTGATAAAACCTGATAGATCTCCTCCAGGTTTAAATCCACCATTTAATCCTCGAATATTAAAATTGATTGATTCAAATTTTGTAGGGTTCCTATGTGTTTTCTTAAACGTTCAGAACTGGTTTCAGGCAAAAATACATTTTTAACTATTGTCTAGATTAAATCTTGTAAAAAAAATCCTTTTCACTAAATAATTGATATCTAGAGTTTTACAAATCCAAATATTGCAAACTAAAATTCCCTGGATAGCCTGAAGTGGTACCTTTCCAGATCTGTTGTCCTTGCATGCAAATAAAATCTATAATAAAAGTTCTATTCTTTTTACTAAAACCACCAGAGAGCACTTTGGTGATTTTTGTGAAGTGATTTTTGGAGCAAATCCAATTTTGCTAGGTTCCTATTGTTTCTCTTTATCATACCCTAGGTTGTTGAAATGTTTTGACTTACAGAGAGTGTTTGGTGAATTATTGGGTGATTGTAGTAGTTTCTGCCATAGGAAAAATGTTTATTATTTATTTTAATTAGAAATATGTTTGGGCTCTGTTATGTTAGCATAAGTATGATGTTAGTCTTCTGTTGTTATGTTGGTGCTAGTGGTATGTGTTGTTTTGCATATTTGTTAATCACTTGTTAGTTAATTATTAAGCTTGTGGTGATTGATGTCTAGTGGTGTGGTTGCCAAACTGGTTTGTGTAATTAATATGGTTGCCTTGCTTGTTAAACTTGGATGTCTTTAAGTTGAGTACTAGCTGAAGTATCTTGTTAATGTCTCTACCTTAACTTGGTAAAATATTTTGCATTACAGAGAATAATTGGTGGCTTAACTTTTGTCTGAAGTATTTCCTGTTTAAATAAAGATGCTTGTTGTTCATCTTGGCCTAAGATAGTTTTGTGATATGTGTTCCTAGCATGTGTATAGTGTTAGACTACTGATTAGTATAATGCCCTTGTAAGTGTAGATCTTAGTTTGTTGCTCGAATGATTAGTTTGATGCTTGTGGTTTGTTACTTGGTTGTGTATCACTTGAAATTTTGGTTGGTGTATTGAGTGTTGTTTATTTCCCTGTTTGCGACGCTAGGTACTGATGCTATCGGAGTAACCTCTGGAGAGAATTTATTGAAGAAGGATGAGAATTTGTTATATTGGTCAACAAGGAGAAGTCCATGGGCATATTGCTGATCCAGGAAGCTACTTCTCTGAGCTTGCACCTATATACATCTATTTTGGTTCACATGTTTTACCTATAAAGAGCATAAGTGATTTATGTGGTGTTTGCCACTAAAGGTATGATTTTGAAAACCTTTTTTTCCAAAATACAAGTATATTATTTTGACACCCTATATGGAGGTATTAGATGGAAATTCTTTTTCAAACTATAGGATGGGAAAAAAATATTGTTTACTCAAAACTCTTTTGAAAATACTTGTGTGGATGTGGAATACCAAGATGTCGGTGTTGAAGTGAAGAAATGGAGATTGGTGATATTTTATGAAAAACTAGCGGGGTGGCCCGCGCATTTGCGCGGCTAGAGCTAATATGTATTGTTATATTCACGATTTTAACATTTTAATATATTACGTGTGAGATATTATGTGTCTGATAGACATTTCGAATTTAACCATAATATGTTGCCAAATTATGTCATGCGAGAACATAATGTGTATTGTTATCTACAGCAATTATTTGCCCCAAAGCTGAACTTTTCTTATTTTTTGCTGGAACTTAAGAAATGCGCATTAAGCTTTATATGTTGCTAACGGTGAAATTCTCTATTCCTACGTAATTTTCATCTTGTTGATTCTTCACCAAGCATATCATAACGACGTCTTGTAGGGTAGACCATGACGCTACAATCTTCCACCTATACGGCGTGTTTGTCCATGCCCAATTAACTCGTTTTATGCATCCTCAGCTCCGCTCGGCAACGTCGACGTGCTTCCTTCCCGTACTATGTTGCCTCCATCATTCTACAAATACATAGACATAAATTAGGCTACGTCAGTCCACCAAACAATTCAAACATTAAGGCATCAAATTCTCGCAACATAGACAAAAAAATTATATATTGGACAAATTTATTTATTAGTCTTGCACATAATTATAAGTCTATATAAGTGTGTATCAAGAACTAAACAAAAACTGGTAAGCACAGGAGGGTGTTTTGACTCATGCGTCTTGATACACCCGTTATGAAAATATATTTTAACAACATTTTAAATGGGTCAACAATTCAAACAAAAAATTTGGTAGTAAATAAGGACATTCTATGTTCGCATAAAAAAGTTTCGTCAAAAAAGATATCTTTGTGGGCTGTAGAAAAAGACAAACATATTTTGTACAAAATCATTCTGAAACGTCGGGTTTGTCTTTTTTACAAAGCGCACAAAAAATATCCTTTTTCCGTGAAATTTGTGTGTGCGGATGTACCCTCGAAATTTTCGTTTGATTCTTTTTTTCATTTTAAAATACTGTTTTCAGGTAGTGGGATCATATGCTCTACTACCCAACACTTATTTCAGGTAAGCACCTGTATTTTCTAAGAAACTTCTTCTCTGCTACATTTTTGATAGCAAAAAGCCATTGAAAAGCTTGGACGCTTGATGGATCAAATTAGTGTTGGAGTGTTGATGCAAACTTCCGTCCCGTGTTTCAACTTTAACACCAATAGCTTCATCCCTTCTTTACTGCCTTAGAAAAGGTGAAAAGATCGACCTGACCAAGGGGTGAAAACAAATCAGTTAACCACGTGGTCTGAAGATCACGCTATGATGATGGTCGTCAAGAAGAGCTATTAATTATGAGTACACAGAACTATAGTCCGTGTGTAGGTTTACACAATGCAAGAGATTACCGGTAGAATACATAGATGTGAAATATATACATTGGAAATCTGACTGGGGAAGGAGCAAGAGTCTTGATTAGCTGAAAACATCTGAAACCACGGTCCCAAAACTGGCTTTTTTTTTGTCATTTTCTGTAATCAAATTTGAAGATCCAAAGAGATCTTCAATACCACCCGGTGAATTATAGTGGATGGATATTTATAGTACGAGCAAGTGTGTATTTTTTAGAAACTGAAGATTTGATAGTCTTGATTATAGAAACGTCGAGATGCAATGGAGAGAAGAATCGAGGAGTACCAGGCCCTTGCCGCCTGCCGGCTGCCGCCGGCATATTTACATAGAGGGATCTTGCCGTGGGTAAAACCTACATCTTTGATGTTGGCGCTGCCTGAATCCGTATTGTGGTCGCTGCGTGTCGCCGGCAGGCGTTGTCCCGCAGCTCTGTCTCCGATCGGCGTCGTCCCACAGCAGTGCTTTGATTTCCAGTTAGGTGCCTTCACCCATATTGTGGTCGCTGGAGGCATTAGCGTCGCCGGCCGGCGTCGTACCGCAGCTCTGCTTCGATTTCCAGTTAGGTGCCTTCGCTCGTTATTGTTTCGATTTGCCTTGTTTTGCTTGTTGCGCCGTTTCATCTGTACGTCAGAAAATGTCAAAGCCGGAAGATTTTCATGGTGTCGCTCATCGGAACAATAAGCTGCGCGCGACCACGGCGACTAAACTTTCATGCGCACGGGCAATTTAACTGGAATCCTGCACAAAATATTTTAGTCGGAACAACTTTTTTGATGAAACTGAATAATAAAAGTGAATGCAGCACTGCTTGAAATCCACGTACGTGATCGGAAAATAGCCAAGCCCCCAGCTGATGCAAACTGCAGTCTCACGTCGATCACCAAATTCTCTTCTGCCGTTTGGCATCCCATCTGTGGTTGCCTCATGATGTCACCATCGATTCAAACCTGCTTCGTGGCCTTGATCAATCGTACCTTCACACCAGATTGGTACCGCCAATTCGCCATACGGAGTCGTCCAAGAAGGTTGAGGTAGACTCAGGGCTCCTCGTTTGTGCGTCAGCTTCCTTGGCCGAGATCGCCGTCATCCCCTCGAGCTTGCTTCCTCGGTGCGAGATCGACATTGTCTTCAGCGGGGCGGATGGTCGTTGCCGTCTCCAGATCGAAACAACAACCATCGATTGCTGGTGCACGCCTTTTGATTTTGAAAGCTGTTCTGAAGCCAGACCGCTAAATCCTTGCATATTTAAGGTGAGGAGAACATGTTTTTAGGTAGAGAGATAAGAGTCCACGTTGAGATCACGGTGGAATCAATTTGTTACCTTTTTTGTTGGAGTTCTTCTTACGGACGGCGCAAAATATTTTTTTCTCATAGCCCACGATGCCCTAGTTGCGTGACTCTTTCTATTTGCGGGCTCGGGCTAGGATGTCTCGTATACGTGATTAGATTACTTTAAATATGGGCTGTTCTTTTTTATGTCGCTTAAGTTTGGTTAATCCTAACCATTAATTATCTTGTGTTTTAATTATATAACTAGCTGGGTGGCCCGCGCAATTGCGCAGCTAGATTACACACTGTTTCACATGTTATAAATGCAAAACTTGAGTAAGTGCTAACTCAACCCTCCACTTTGTATTGTCCTTCCTCAAGCTGCAACAATGTATTTTGACTCCTCGCTCTTGGAATGATTTTGCCATCAATAGCAACATTATCAAAGATGAGTGATGTACTGGATACAACATCGACATCCACTACACCTATCATGCTCCTTCTTGATCAATCATGTGAATTATATTACCTCTAGTAGATTAATATAATTACGATGAAAGCCTAAAAATAAAGAAATATATTACGTGTTAGGGGTCGTGCCAGATTTGAACTTGGGCTCTGTGAAACATAAACAGAGCAAGATATAAAGCTCCGTACATCAAGCTAAATTTCCAAAGTTTTGTTGTCATGTGTTCAACCACCATTATCCTAAAGGATTCGACGCCTACGAAAATTTAAAAAAATGAAATACATTAAGAAAAGGCTATATTGTTTTGACCTGCGAATGTAATCTTAAGTTGTTGTTTCGAGCATAGATAGCAAGTTGAAGTAGCAGCAATTATATGTTTTCTTGGCAAAAATATTGGTATTAGCATCGTCAAGTAATGACTTTTCTCTGAAACATATCACGCACAATATAATTGTTAGGAAATTTAATTGCGTCCATAATAGGGTGATTAACAGAACATCTAATGTAATACCTACACTAAGACACCTAAATTTATAGCACTCACGCAAGTTTTACATAAAAAAAACAATGTATAAAACTGGTATAGAAAAGTAAGAATTATTTACCTCTATTTATGAACATGGTTAGATACGAAGATAAGTCAATTCTTCTGTGAATCAGGGCAGTGGCGAGGCAAGATTAGTTAAATTAGGATGTTGAGGGGGTGCCAGCTTAAGCAAACTGATTAAAATTTGTACTGTTCATGTGCTAAATAAGAACGTATCCATGGTGTTAGGGGAGGCAGGGCCCCTGCTGGCCCCCCTGCCTCCGCCGGTGAATCAGGGACCATGATATAACAGTTTACTGTCCATCAATTTTGCATTGTAATACAAAATGAAGTTCTGACAAACTGCGTACCATAATATATATTCTTTCCAAAAAAATATATAATAATTCAATTCTTATGTGAACCGGGGACCCCATCAATTTTGCATTGTAACCAATAGATTGTGCCACGTACATCTCTATTCAAGATCTATGTTGAAAGAAACCATATTTTAGAGATTAGATACGTCTCGTCCAAGGCTTCATCGTCAGCTACCAGATTGTTTCAGCTAGACAAAGAGTGCACTTAATGGTTAAAAAAATTACTGAGTCGCATATTCTATAGTTCATGTTGCCCGACTCACCATGATACATTTTAGTAAGAAATTTTATTTACCAAGATACATTGGATAGTAAATAAATGGTTCAGAAAAGGTACTTTTTCATCTTAGGCGTTATAATTTATTAATGCAAGATATAATTTTTTTTAATCAAAATTGTTGTAACTCAGCTTCACCAGACCGGATGGAAGTATAGCACCAACCAACCTAATTGGTTTGACCTGAACTTGAGATTAACCGTAACAGAGGTTAGTGCCTTTCCCACTATCGACTTTATAAAGGAAGAACATAAGAAGAAACTTTGATCTTAAATTTCTCTGAAAAAATACTACCAACATCTATACTCTAGGATTTTTATGCAGATTTTATCATCTTCTTCATTAGTTACAAATTGCATAACTGAAATGAAGTAAAAATACAAAAGACTTGCAGTAGTATAGAAAGTCTAACCTGCATTGGTTGAGGTTACTGGGATCCGGCTATAAACATATGACGAAACCAAATCCAATCAGTCGAGGATGGCTCACACAGAGAAACACATGGATACAAAGTACTGGAAAATAAAAGAAGTGGGTTGTATCATTGCGGGGCCTTTCAGTAATGTCTTATATGGTCACATTCATGAGCATAGTAGTGACTTGCCAGAATAATTTCGATTATATCTGTAGGAAGAATAATCAATCAATTCATGGTAGACATGTAATTAAGGAACTAATCAGACAAATAAAATGACGAATTAAGAAATTACGTGCTTATTCGTCCCTTCATGTTCAGAGTCCTTCGGCTGCGTCCTAGCCCTGCAGCAATATGGATCAACAAAAACAATTGTTGGTTGCCTGCATGGAGAAGATTGTATGTTGCCTTTTAGCAAGAAGGGAACGTGTTTACATAGAGGCACAAATTAACTTGTCTTGTTTAACCTGCAGGAGGGTATTTAATATAATGTATTGACTGATGAGTGCTCTGTCAAAAGATAAAAAAGATGGTCACTAAATATCCTTGCTTGGATGTTGTAGTACATATAGAAGTGTACCAACGATGCCTCAATATTCAGAACCAAAAAACAATTAAAAAAACTTGACGTACTTAACCTTTCTTGAGATGAAATGAATTATAGGCGCTGAATGGAGCAGCACATATACTGTTGGTCAAATCATAGCGTTAAGGGGAATACAATCTAAAAGAGTGGCAAAAAAGACTGGCCATGCAATCCCATAAAAACATGATTTGCATAAGAGCATGAGTTGTCTATAAGAGTGCTGAGAGCATTACTATACCAAATTCATCCAGGTGGATCTTTCTACAATAGTTTGAATCGAAAAGAAATCTCTGATTTAGAAGCACAACAGATCCTCATTGTGTATCTGAGGCTTTGACGTGTAGGCCTTTCCCCATTTTGTTCCCAAGTAGAGATGACTCCAAAATCCCAGCTTCCAGAATTTCGCCACGCAAAGCTGATTTGCTCTGAAAATAAAATTGCCATAAGATGTATATCAGGTTAGAATTAATTAATACGTCGGTGAAGAAATCCAATTATTTAGGTTTCCTTATAGCTGATGTAATTGAAGCAACTCAATTGTCCGTTGATTCTTCCATATAACTTAGGAAAGGGAATACGTGAACAATCTATAGTATACACTTCGCCATGTCATTAATTTGCTGGACTATCGTAACCCATCTTAATGATGTTGAACAAAAAGGTTAATTGTCAGCTTTTAGACATGATCCTGCAATATTCAGTGCTTCTGAAAAATATTGATGGTTGACTGTAAAATGAAAAGGTAGGATAAACAACTTAATTAGCCAAATTAGATACTTAAGGGCTTCACATGTGTTTGAAATATCCAGCGGGAACATACATCTCTAGCTGAAAAGATCACCACTCAGAGATTTATACACGAAGAATAAATTGCCGATCAAATCATTTGGAAAGGATGGCAGGAGCTCTGCTCATTCAATTAGAAAGGAAGAGACATCCACTTTTAAGTTCTGCTACATCAAGAAATATAGGTTATAAACATGCTCGTTAGGCACACCAGCCACATCAATGTATAAAGATGATATCAGCAGTCGTTATCTTGTTAATTTCCACTTCTTTTCGATGAATTAGACCCAGCCTTTTGGTTTCCAACCCCGGGCAGTAGCTATGGGGTAAAAGCCTAAAGGGGAGGGAAGCTACAGGACGGCTGTTTATCCCTAGATACCTGGCTAGCTGCGAGATTCAGTATAAACATGTAGAAGCCCTACTGATCAGTTCATTATCATAATGAAATCGTACCTTTGCTGACAGTAGAGACCACGTCCTTGTATGCTTTGACCAACGGCTGCAGCTGCAACGGAAGACAACGCGATGGAGGTTAAACACGATGCGTCAACTGCGAGGGCCTCTCCTACATCGAAATCGCGACGGCGACATGCAGCCTCGAAGGTGGTCCACGACATATCCGCAGCTGCAGCACGCGTCCCCGCCTTGGTCAAGCCTCGACTCAAATAGCATGGTCTAGCAAGTTTTGGAGATACACGGCGCTGGTGGACAAGGCCTGATCTCGGCTGCTAAAACGCGGCACCTCGCGCCACCGTCGACTCAATCTTCGGTGGACAGCGCTGGTGGCCGGAGAAAAGCGGCGGCGCTGACCTAGGCCCTAGGACGCAGCGACAATGCCGATTGATTGGAACCAATCTACTTTTTTTTGCTGGCATCTACGTTGTTGAATAGAAGACCTGGTACGGTGCACGTTGGGCTGCACGCACAGGTTGATCGGTTAATCAAATCTTGACCGCTGAAAAATCTAAAATTTTACTGCAGTAAATCTTAACCGTTCTTTGTTTGTTGTTTTAATAATATAATAGATAGATAGATGCACATTGTGTCGTAGTACTATGACGACCAATCTTACTCTGTGCGACCACATTTACCCACATATAGGCAAGGGCGTAGTCATATCTATATCTATACCTAATAATAAAGGAGCTAAGCCTTCTTGTGGTATGTCATTGAAACTTGAAAGTCCCCTAATGTTGACGCAAATTACCCACCAATGCCACCCATAAGTCACGTAACGTTTCGATTTCTTCTTTTTTCCATCTACCGTCAGGAATACATTGGTTTCGTACGTCGTATGTCGCGTGAGGTCGCGTGAGCTCGATCGTTGTTTGGGATCCAACACGAGCTCTGATCCGACATGGACTTCTTTGCTTGTTCAGCAAGCCAAAGGCAATAAAAAGCAAGACCCTCGACGGACAAGGACGACGAGGACACGGAGCAAGGGACCGAGGTATCCCTGGACCAAATCGATCAGCGCAATCTTCCCCGACGAGTCTTGAATCCATCGAATTTTCTACCAAATCGATCTGCAAACAAACACGGCTTCGGTGCCGCAACTTGGCTCCCGCCGGTCTCCACAAGGTTCAGGACATGAACGCCCATCGCCGGCGGCCTCCACAACTGTACAAGAAACAGGAGGTGGTACACGGTCGCGTCGGCGTCACAGAACGGAGTCGCCATCCACGCCGCCCTGAAGTTGCTCGGCGCGGGCGCCAAGGGCCCCACACCAGATCGGCACCTTCCTTGGCAACGCCGGTGGCGACGCACACGCGAGTCACGCGACGTCCCACATCGCTCGGACAGCACCGGCTACGACAGAGGGCCCAAGGTGAAGTTACATGCACACCGGCAGCCATGTCCGCGCGCCGTTCATGATGAGCAGCAAGCGGCGCAGGCTGGGAGCCCCCCGGGGCTGCTTGATAACTTGACGACTCTGATCTGATGACCCAGGTTAGGGTGCTTAGTCACGAATTAGTATAGATCAGTGAGATGCTTCTTGTATTCGGTTCGTTGGATTTCTCATGAAGGCTGCTGTATGAAAACTGCTAGCAGAAGGTGAATTTTCAGTTGCACAAGACTCTGAAGTTTTAGTTTTATTATGTGGTGTTGTAAATTATTTTAGATCATGAGCTCGTCGGTAGTTCTGTACATGGAGGACACGAGAGCGAGTAAGACACAGGTGGTGAGACTGAATTAGATTGAAAGGTTTGATTTCAATACAGGATTTATACCTCCATGAAGCTGAGAGCTGAGCTCTCCCTGCACCATGGACCAACCAGGGCGCATCGTTTGGCACCATGGAGCATCTAGCAAAGCTCTGTCTCCTTCTCACACCCGCCGCTAGCAGAGGATCTGGTAGGCAAAAAGGATTGCAGCAAGAGGGTCTATCTCCAGCGACGACACGGAGGCAGCGCACGCGAGGAGCTCGACCTCCATTGGCGTGTCCCCGACTCCATGTTGACCGGCAGTGGATTCTCAGAGCATCTCCAGCCCTGGATCCTCTTCGTCAAGCACGGGAGGTCGCCTTCACCGATTGGCTGTCGCCGGCGCCGCCTCTTCTCCATGCGACCAAGGTGCGTAGCTGCTACCCGCGTTTTCGCGTTTCACTTTCCTCTCTGCCTTATTCTTACCCCTGTTCTTACCCTTGATTTTGCTACTGATGTTTGTATTGTTCTACGATTTAATCCGAGTTTTCTGTCTGTTTAGTTGCAGTTGTGACCTCCTGTTCGATTGGATCTGTGCAGAGCGGAAGCGCTGGTTTTAGGTTTGTTACCTTAAGATTGTGTATCAATTGTTGCGTAGTGGTAGTGGTACAGGCACCTTCCCAATAACTATTGTCCTGCCTTGCAGGTTTCCTTTCTCTGCATCTTCTTCATCTGTGACCTACAGGTTTCCTCTCTCTCTATCTCTCTCTCAACCAATTTGGTGCAAGTCGTTTTATCATTGGTTAGGAAAGGAGATGCGTGTGAAGGTGTGTTATGTGATTGACTGTATCCACTTGGGCAGCATCGTGTGAGGACTAAGATGGGTAATTGTTTCTACAGATTTGTCTCATTCTCACTTCCACTACTCCCTATTGGTTAAATCCTCTAATCTTTCATCTTTGTTTATCTAGACTAGATTGTGATTTATTTATGCCTACATGCTGTTCGATAAAGAGGAAAGAGGGACGCAAGGGAAGATTGATCTATGTAATATCCATTCTGCTTAATATTATTTTATTTTCTGAAATTTAGCTCGCATGCACAATATATTGCCTCTCTTTATTTTGTGACCTGCCTCTGGAAGCGATTATCTCTGTTTGAGAGACACACATATCAGATAATAATTCTCTGATTTTCTGTTCATGTTGCTGTCAATTTTGTGCAGATTCAGAAATTTGTATGTGTATGAAGGTTTCTCTGACTGCATTAGCATAAGGTTGAACATGCAGGTTCTGTACTGTCTACTAGCAGCCCTCGACAAGGACCTGATATATATGATTTTTCTACCTCATCATCAGTATGTCGTTGCCACGAGGTTTGTTTCCCTCTCTCTCATGGTCTCCTTCTTAGCCTAGAAAGGAAGAGTACAGTGGCGCATTTCTTTAATTAATTTTGCAGTTTATTGTTGTCTCTTATAAGGACTACACACAATCTTTCCTGCAACCAGGATGGTTCAGTTCGTTACTCTGTTTTTGTAACTAGGATTGTATCATTGGTTAGAAAAAAAGGTGCACACAATCATTGGCCAGGAAAGGCTTATGTACAGCTATACTAAATCGGGTCACATAAGATAAGCCACATATTTCAGATATTAAGTAAATTATTTCTGGTTGGTGTGTAGGTCTGTGCAGATTTATGCGATGGAGTCTGGTAATGTGCATCAAGTATGTCCTTGCAGGGGAAATTTGCACCGAGAAAATGTTTTGGGTATGTTGTACTCCATTTAGCATATTATTCACCATTGCCCTCTGTTGTGATTTGCTCTTTTACACTATCATTGATTTGCAGCCAACGAACCTCGGGTTATCAATTGTCACTAAATGCATTTAATCTTCGGTTCGACGCTGATTCGGAGGCTCCCAACTTGCCACTACATTTGTTACTTCTCTTATATGTATACCATGATAATAAAAGGTAAAAGCAGCAAATAAGTTAATGTAGAACTTATGGTCCCTACTTTCAGTAGTATCATTTTGTACTGTAGTGTCATCCTTCTCTCTTTTTCGATGGCAGCATTCCTTCTCATCCATCTCATGTCCGGTGTTGTGGTGTTCTTTCTGTAGGTTTATTCGTCTCACATTGTAGGTGAGGCATTTGTGAAAGCAATCAAGTCTTTTGGTTGGGTTTGTGAGCTTTGCTCCTTTTTTCGAGTTCCTCTCATGCTTGCCGTCTCTCTTTTGCTGTCTCATATGTGGTGCCACCCTGCTCTTGGTGCAGATGCTATGGCCAATTATTAATTTGTTATGTTTTGAAGGAGAAAATATTATGGAATCCTCACATATCCTGGTTCCTGGATTCTTTCCATGGTCGTACGTGGGTAGATGGTATGCAGTGCATGTCTTATGTATATGCGTGTATCTGGGGAAATTATACCGCAAATAATGCACACCGTGGTATGGTTTATGAGATATTTGTGTTTTAATCGATTTGGTTATCTTCAGATTTATGGTTGATGTGTCTTCCATTGTTGGGTGTAGCATATTTGTGTCCAGCTTCAAAATAATCAGCTAATCTCATGTGGATTCTGGTAGTCCACTATCATTAACTAAGTACCTTTGAAGCTAGCTCCCATTAGTGGTATTCTCTACCTAATTGAAGGGCACCATAGAGCCGTATGTATTCCTAGAATGAAAGTCAAATAATATACTTATTTCAATCCTTTTTGTTTTGGTTTAGTTGCCTTTTGTTTCTCGTATTTCTCTTACCTTCACCTTTCTATTTTGTGCAATAATTCAGCCTATGGCTTAACTTCTATGACTGCTATCTCATACATGTATTCTCTTCATTTTTGTTATAACTTCTATGTTTTTTTTGGTGTGTAATGTACAATGCATCAAGTGTTTGCCTACTTTAGATTATGTATAAATAATAAGGTACAATAATTATAAAATTCAATGTGAAGTACTGAGTGAAGTACTGCAACATTAAAGGTGTACTTTGTGAAGCTGAAAGTAGTTTCATTGTGTTGTGCTTCAGCGCTTTCAAAATTGGCAGTGTGGTGTTATGTCCACATAGCTGCATGTCTACCAAAATGCACATTTTTTCTTTTAAATTCTATTTGTTCAGCACTCAAAATAGTAATCGACCAGATTGTACAAGGATTCGTGAATTGCAATATTTGGTAGTGATATTTAGATTTCTACTATGTAGATTTGTTCATTACATTAAAAGTAGAATTATATAGGCAACAATTTTGGATTCTTTTATCAATCTGAGATGTTCTAGAAAAAAAGGAACACATGACTGTTCTCTTCTAATTTTGAACTGCAATGTACTAAGAGATTTTACCTCTTTGCTCGGAAAATTGGAATGGCCCTTCTGGTTGCTCCTTTATGATGCAGACCTGAGTGCCCAATGAACTTTTATTTGTTACGTGAGGATATGCTAAATATTATTTACTCTTTTATCGTTGGTAATAGATATTTTGGTTGTGTGTTGTGTCGTTATCGGCTGTTTTCACGTGCTCTTTGGTCAACAATTGGTATAGATAAATGTCTATTTAATGTGACTTTGTTTATCTGGTTCGGTGACCTATAGCTGCTTGGGTTACATTGCTTTTGTAGCTTTTGATTAGGCGATTTACAGTTCTGCATGTTTTCTAGACCTTAGTACTTGATTAACGATAAGCCATCTCATTTCGTGTGATGTCACTTGTGGCTATCATTTCTAAATTTGCATATCATATGTCCTCATACCATGTCGGCAGTATATGTTCATACATGTCAGTCTAGCAAGAATGCCACATTTCTGGTGTTGTTACAAGAGAATGCCACCTTACAATATGGTCCATTTGTCGACTACATACAGGTTTATCGATCAATCCTATTAGAGTTTTGAATCCCTTCTCCTCCTACTCTCATCTTCATTTTTCTAACTACAATTTGGTGTTCTTTTAATTCTTATACTGATATTGCTACGCATCTTGCCATTTGTCGAGCTTCCTTGATAGCTGTTACATAATTCCTGCTTTTACCTCATTAATGGTTTATGTTCTGATACCGATGTACATGAAGTAGTTTTTTAGTTTGCGATCCATGGTATGCTAATTGGAACAATCCCATATTTTGCCGAGGTGGCTAAAAAGTGAAATTATCTCTTACTAAGATAAAATAAGTGTCATATTTCACATTGGAGTACTCTACATGTGTATGTAGGGGATCGTAGACAGAAAACAAAAAATTTCCTACTGACGATAACCTTAAACTAGCCAAGATCTATACTATGCAGATATACTAATACGGAGGACATCAGAATACATACCCTTGTAAAACGGAAGCGGGATTACGTTCCCGCACAAACGTTGTCGGTGTAGATGACGGCGCCGACCTCAGGGTCGTGTAGTGGAAGAAGACAGCTCCTAGCACCAAACAATGGTGCCTCGCGGTTCCACACACGTACGGCGTGGATGACGACCTCCGGGCTCCAGATCCAGCAGAGCAGCGGAAGCGAAAGATTGGATCTAGCAGCACGGCGGTGTGCGTATAGTAGAGAGACTTCCCTCCTCGTACGCAGCTCCAGAAACAGAATCACGCTCAAGGTAGGAGAGAAGAAGGAGATGGATGAATTTCCAGGCAAAGGGGCACCACTATATAAAGGGGAGGGAGGGCAGCCATCTTTGCTGGCCTGGCCATGTGGGACTATTCCCACATGGTCAGTCGCACCATGGTGGTGCGCCGGCCCCAGGTGGACCCCATGTGGCCCACCTAGGGCGGCCGGCCTGCCCCTTTTTTCCTTTTTCTTTTTGGTGTTTTTCCCTAAAGGGCCTTTAGGTTTAATACCTTATTAAATTCGAAATTAATTAAATAAAAAAATATTTAATCATTAATTACACTAATTAATATTAAATACATATTATTTAATTCTTTCGAGCTCCAAAACATATTTCGTTGCCCTCTGATCTCCATCGGACATGTCCGGAACAATTCCGGAGTCTCCGGTTTCTTTTCTCTCTTAAATCCAATCTAATCGTCACCCACCCTTAAGTGTGTTACCCCACGGTTCGGGATCACTCTAGACATGATCGAGACACGTTCTCCGATCAATGACTAGCATCGGGATCCGGATACCCATGATAGCCCCTGTGCGTCCACGAATGTCTTTCTATCGTTTGAACCTTTAGACGTCCAGTTCCATCCTCTTGCCTAACGATACTTAGATTGTCCGAGCGTCGTTCTCCGGTATCACGTTTACCGAGCATGACCTCGTCATCGACAAATCTATCTTTACTCGTCTGTGATATTACATCACCGTGACCTAGTCACATGCTTGCAAGCTCATTGATGTAATCTCACCGAGTGGGCCTAGAGTATCTATCCTGCTATGTGGATTGGCAATTCCCGCTCTTGATCACTCGCTTCTACTGCTTCCTTCCGATACCCGAAAGTGTCTGTCGTGGGGTAGATAACACGGCAGATGCTACCTTGGGGTAGCTTGAGATGATGGGCAAGGCGACTCTGGTATCTGGGAGATTGTTTAGCACTGCAGGGACAAAGGGTTTACCCAGGTTCGGCCTCTCCATTGGAGATAAAGACCTACTTCCTGCTATCTTGTTATTGATCTCAATCTCGATAACCCGGCTACGACAACAGAGCCAGATCTCGATCTAGGTTACAAGGTTCGCTTGGTAGCGTGAGTTTCTCTCGATGGTTCTCTCGCCTAAGCTTGGATCGTAAAGGTTCTCTCCCGTTAGGGCTCAGGGACCGGTTTATATAGACGACCGGGTCTCCTGGCGCTTTACAAGATGAATCCGGGTTCTACCCAGACTCGGAGTCCTACTCTAGCTCTTCTGGCCTTCGTGTCCTCCAAGTCCTGAACCGCCTCTGGTCTTCTAGAACCTTTCCTTCCTGAACCGGGTTAACGCCAAACCTACTGGCCCAGCGACATAACCCGGCCCATGCTGATGGTTAGCTGGCCTAGCCGGGCCTCCTGCCTAGCGGGTCAGCTTCCCTCTTCATGGGCCTACCGGGTTATTATCCCCCCATCAGTAGCCCCCAGATTAACCTGGTTGCCAGGTTGGCATGCTCTGCTTCTATTCTTGAACATTGCTTCTTTGAGCAGAACTGTTATCCTGGCCAGCCGGGTTAATCACCTGAAGCGTAAAATAACACATAACAGATTAAATACCAGGGTACATCTCTTTTCTCCTTAGCTTGGCCAGTCCTTTTTGGCGGTTCATGCCGTAACCCGGTTATCTCATGTCGGGTTCATATGCCTCCGGGTTTCACTTTCAACACTTAGCGAAAATTGTCACTCAGCTGTAAATCCGTCCTCAATCCATCTCAACTGTGATCTTATCAATTAATATCCCGCAATTATCTCATTCTATTTGTCGTTGACTTTAGGTCAAAGATCCTTATCTCTTCACTTTTTACCGCAACACCCCTAGGGCTTTTACTGCGCCTATAAATAGAAGACCAGGAGACACGCAGTCATTTTCCCCATTCCGTTCATCTTCGTCATCCTCCTCGCGCCTGCACTGTAGCAACCACAGATCCAATCTCCAATCAAGCCTCCAAATCACCGCGAGAAGATCCACAGGTACGATTCTCCCGCACATCCGTGCTCCGCACTCGATTCCGCTCTAAATCTCGCCCAAATTTACTTCACATTTTCCTCTCCACACATCCGCATCTACGGCTAGGGTTTCTCATCGCCATTGTTGCAGCCAGGAAACCTCGAAGCTCCGCAGTCATGGTGAAGGAGAAGGTGAAGGCTGGGAGTCCCCGTGCTGGAAAGAAGATTGCAAAGAAACCTCCCATCTCCCACGCTGGGGGATCTGGCTCCGCCGCCCCCGTTGCTGCTCAGGTCAACTGGACCAAATCCACTGTGACAAATCTGATGCTGCAAGAATACGTGAACTGCGGCGAGCTTCCTCCCAAAACAGAGATCAGCTGGCGCGCTGCTGGGGAAGAAATCCGCCCCAGCCCAAAAAAGGTGAAGTGGTTGTTTTCCGCGATCATGTACAGCGCGGTCTTCGCCCCCCAGGCTCTCTGTTTTTCCGCCGGGTCTTGAAATACTATGGCCTTAGGCCTCAAGATATTGCACCCAACTCTATTTTGAACATCAGCAACTTTGTTGTGTTCTGCGAGGACTACTTGCAAATGGCTCCAAGCCTCGAGCTCTTCCTTGAATTTTTCTACTGCAACCCATTCGCAAGGACCAAGTGGTCCCATATGGGGAGTTGCAATCCAGCGTCGCAGGGAATGCGATTTCCCGGCTCTTCTTTTAGCCAGCCATCCCAAGGGGTGGCAAAACACATACTTTTATTGTAAGGACACCTCACCCGAGTCTGACGACGCTCGTTACCCGGCTTTCCGGAACTCGGGCTTGACATATGAAGCCAAGTGAACAGTTATGCTGATGATGCTGAACGGGTCAAGCTCGAGCCCACACTTCGCCGGGCCAGAGCCTTACTCGCCCATGGCCTCAAAGGCACGGACCTCGTCAAGTGCTGGATTGGTTGGTTTATCCAACCACTCAGCATCAGGACCCGGCTGTTTTGCCAATACACTGGTGAAACCACTGACGCATGCGTTATTCTGAGATGACGCTAACTGATGATCAGATTGTGAAGAATGCCAAGAGACTGCTTGGCGAAAAGAAAGATGCCATTGCACTGACGGGCTTGCCCCATTTAGTGCTAAGAATAAACCCTCCACGGTAAAAACCAATCCTTGATCATTTATGCTAACTTTAACCCGTAATTTCATCCATAGAATGTTACTTACTTTAACTGCTTTTTCTCAGGACTCCAAGTGGTGGAGCGCGGATTTTACTCCTACATCCTCTCCTGATGGGGAGGACACAGAAAGTGACGATGATGAAGAAGAAGAAGAAGGTGAGCTAGACTCTGTAGGCCGGCTCTTCCTCCAATTGATTAACAACGAAGTCCCCAACAAGGACACTTCTACTGATAACCCGGCAAATCTTATTCCAGGCCCTACTGACCCGGCTTCTGACGTACCGCCGGGTCCCCAAACTGCTGAACCTCCTACTCAAAAGAGGACCCGGGCCACCATTGCTAAGGTACCATATTCTGTTTCTCATTTTCATGATGAACTCATCTCAAACCAAGCACAAACACAGGAAAAAGAAGCTGAGAAGGAGGCTGAGGCGAACAAGAGGCGCCGAACCCGATCTTCTACAAGCCACACTTCCCTGAGCCCAGGTATCCCTCAACGCTCTTTATCAAGCTGGGCCAAATCCATCCAGAAGACGCCCAGCAAACAGTACCCTTTAGCTGGCAAGATCCGGGTCGCTAAACCATCTCGTTTGTCAGATTCCTCCTCGGATGGTGTTAGCACACCGAGGATTTCCATATCAATGCCGGGTTAGAGATACTCTACACACCTTTTCCATACCTCCATATTTTACTGCTCCTTTTTTGTTTTACTAAATCCTATCTTGTTCCAGTGCCAGAGCTTTTGCGGATGAAGACCCGGAGTCTCCTCCAGCGGCGTCTCCTCCTCCAGCAACAACAGAGCCTTCTCCTATGGAGGCACATATTGAGGAGCCGGTGGACAAAGACGAGCCAACGGAGCATGTAACCCCCGTGTCTTCTCCAAAAAACTCAGTTGATCCTGTGCCAGAATCCTCCCCAGCTACTCATTCGCCCGGGTTAGGCTCTGGAACTAAAGAAGATGAAGTACAAGTTACTGGAACCCGGCACGTTCCATGCAAGGTGCTCCCGAAACTCTTGCCAAGGTACCAGCTCCAGACACTAACCCGGCGTCTCCTGCCAAGGGAAAGAACCCGGCTCCTTCATCAGATTTGCCGGCTCTGGATGCCATGTCCGTCCCGTCTCTCTGCGAAGAATATTTCACTCGCCTTTCTCACCACAAGAATCTGGAGACTGAACTTGTTTCCCTGATCCAGAAACGATACCAGGTACTCATTTTTTCTTGCTACCTCTTGCATAACTATACTCTGCCTAGCCCCCAAGCTCCAAGATTATCTCTTGTTGATGAGCTTGGTGCTTGAAAAACAAATGCCATAGATAAAAATTTCAACCCTGTAGCCCCCAAGGCCGGGTTGTCTGTTCACAGCAGGCTGGGACTTAAAACTTCATCACTTAAAACTGCTCATCTTTCAGAACAAAATTTGACACTGTAGCCCCCAAGTGCCGGGTTAGCTGCCACAGCTACCTGGGACTAACACATAAAATTTTAAACTTTTTGCGCATGTAGCCCCCAAGTGCCGGGTTGCACGCCTGCGGCAACCTGGAACTACACCTTACACACTGAGAAACTTAACATGTATAGCCCCCAAGTTCCGGGTTAACTTTCCTTCAGCAACTTGAGGCTTAACCACATACTATTCTCTATTGTTTGTGAACAGGAACACATGAGCAAAAGCAGTGAAGAAATTGCCCGGCTCCAAGGAATGTTGAAGGCTGAAACTGAAACCCGGGCTGATCATGCAACCCAACTTCAGGCCCTAGAAGAAAAAATCACTGCTCTGACTCAAGAAAACTCTGACTTGGAGAGGATAAGCAGGAGCACGAGGAAAACTTCCAGGAGCAACTGAACACACTGCAAAAGCAGCTGGATAACACCACTAGCGAGCTAACCCGGCTGAAGAAAATGATCACCTCTATGGTTGAATCCTTAGTGGGTAAGCATTACTCCTTTGAACTCGAACTGAACTGAACAAGCAGACCCGGTTTTTAAATCTCACTGTTATGCCTTTCCTTACCCAGGCCCTCGTGATGGGAACCTTCGTAAAACTGCTGCAGAGAAATCAAGTGCATGTACACGCTGAGACGTCAGCTGTACTTTGGCAGCTGCGAGGTCATCAAAGCCGCAAGGAACTGGGAGAACCCGCCAAGCGTGTATACTGAAGTCCTTGGGCATCTGTCAACAATGCCACAATGGATACATTTGCTCAAAGATCTGCATGCAGGGCCGGGGTGATGCGAGGTCTTGCCTTGGCAAAGGCCTACCATCCCCAGCTAAACCCGGCTCCCCTGAAGAATGGTTTTCCCCAATTCAACGCTGATGGCAAGGAATTTGACAAGAAGTGCTACTCCCGGGTTGTGAAGCAAACCCGGCACGTTGCCACTGTGATTGCCAGCAAAATGAAGCTCACCACGTTGCAGTTTGGATACACCGAAAACGATGAAGAGATCATGGATGACGAGCCACAACGCATCGATCTCCTGCAAAGCTACAAGGATTCCATTGATCCAGCAAAGACTGCTCCTGGTACCTCCACTGCACCCAGCTCTTCTACGCCAATTATTCCTCCTCCATCACGGGCCACAGTTGAAGAAGATGATGAAAACTACTTCCAATCACTTCAACAAGTCACCCGGCGCAAGATCAAGGCCAAGGGACCAAGGAGACCAAGGAGACAGAAGCTAACCCGGCGGCCGCCGAGGAAGATGACCCGGCGAAAACCACCGAGGAACAACCATCCAGCTCGCCTCCCGTGACCCGGCGCCTGAAGCCGAGGCTTGAAAAACTTATGCAGATGCTTTTCTCTCTGCAAAAAACAATTTCATTCGGCCCTTGGGCAAGTTATTGTAATAACTTAGCACTATTATCTCTTGCTTGCAGTGGTGTAGCAGTACACCTTTGAAACTTTGCTTTTATTACTTGAAACTTTTGCTTGATGATACCTCTCTGTGGTTTTGATGACCCTTTTGATTTCTTTAACTGTGAGCCGGCTTTCGCATGGATACCCTGTCGCAACTTCGCTGAGAAAAACAGGGTCGAACCAAGTCCCAACGGGCCTCATGGTTGATTGAATTTCCAGGTGAGCAATCAGGCCATATAATTGCGAGTCACATCAGCTCAACAGCAAGATAACCAAGAATAAACTAGTGGCATAAAAGCCGGGTCTTGGGATTGCAGCTGCAAACTATTCAAGTAAGAGCCCCCAAGACCTGGATCAATGTTTATAAAGTAATGGCTTAACTATGCAACATTACCCCATTGATCCATATACTGGTGGGACACGCTCTCTGGGCGTCCTCAAAGATAAAAACAACTATAACACTTGTTCTATAACAGAAAACATAAACAACTGATATTTAAACTAAACATGCATGCTACTGAATCCAAAATACTAAAGCTAAAAACTGCTCTTACCGGGTCACAAAAACTTCGAGACCCGGATAATCGTATGAGCCGGGTCTTGGGGAAAAACTTTGCCACCTCAATGACCAGCCCCCAAGACCAAGCTGAACAAAAAACTGTTATGGCATACATTAAACGAAAAATAACTGGCTTGCCAATGTAAACTGAGACTGAAACAAGACAAATTTCTGTTCAACCTTTACTTTATTGATAGAAAAGGTTAGGTCAGCAAGCCGCCTCATTAAAAACCTTCCAGCCCCCTTAGGTACCCTGGTAAGGAAAAGAGCGCGTCTGAAACCTGCTGCCTGTTACATCGTGTATTACATCTCATATCTCTTTCTCATGCTAAGTATAGTATGGGCGCAGCTGGGCAATGTTCCATGGCCGCTCACGCTCTTCTAATGAAAAGGTAGAGTGCGCTGTGTCATTTACAGACTCGGACTTTTCTCTAGCATCCACCAAATAATATGAACCATTGTTCAATTTCTTGCTTATGATGAATGGCCCTTCCCAAGGAGGAGATAACTTGTGCATCCCTTCCTTGGATTGCGTCCATCGCAACACTAAATCTCCCTCCTGGAAAGTGCGAGTTTTAACCCGGACTATGATACCGCCTCAAATCTTGCTGATATACTGCTGATCTCTCCAATGCTTGTTCTCTGTTCTCCTCTAACAGGTCCACAGAATCCTGCCGGGTCTGCTCGTTTTCTGTTTCAACGTAAGCCGCCACGCGAGGCGAGTCATGAATTATATCACTTGGCAAAACTGCCTCTGCCCCATACACCATAAAGAAAGGGGTCATCTTGGTGGATCTGTTTGGTGTTGTGTTGATCCCCAAACTACTGATGGCAACTCCTCAACCCACGCTCCGGCGGCTCTGATACACGGGACCCGGAGACGTGGTTTCAAACCTCGAAGCAACTCCTGATTTGCTCGTTCTACTTGTCCATTGGCCTGCGGATGAGCAACTGAAGCAACATCTAAACGTATACCCTGGTTTCCACAGAACTTTGCCATCTCACCAAGGGACATGTTAGTGCCATTGTCTGTGATGATACTATGAGGATACCCAAACCTGTGTATGATCTTTTCAAAAACTTGACTGCTGTAGCTGCTTCACAATTTGTAACAGGCATCACCTCAACCCACTTCGTAAACTTGTCAATGGCAACCAAGAGGTGGGTTTTCTTGCAAGGAGACATGCTAAAAGGACCCACCATATCAAGCCCCCAAACTGCAAAGGGCCAAGTCAAAGGTATTGTTCGCAACTCCTGAGCCGGCACATGAATTTGCCTTGCATACTCTGGCAACCATCACATCTGCTTACCAGGCGCTCTGCATCTGCCTGGGCTGTGAGCCAAAAGAAACCGTGTCTGAAAGCTTTTGCTACTAAAGACCTTGTTGAAGCATGATGACCACAATCTCCCATGAATCTCTTTCAGAATTTGCCGGCCTTCCTTTCCAGACACACATCTCTGAAACACTCCGGAAACACTTCTCTTATATAACTCGCCATCAATAACCACGTAAGCCTTAGCCCGGCGCACAATTTGCCGGGATATAACTTCCTGCTCTGGCAGCTCTCCACGCAAAAGATACGCCAAGTAAGGTTCTGTCCACTCTGGAATTTCATGAGTTGCTGCTACTAACTGCGAATCCGGGTCTTCCTGACCCGCCAGTTCTTCCACGTCCTGAAGCTTGACTGATGGAGTCCATAGCTCGTCCAAGAAAACATTAGGTGGAACCGGCTCTCTGCGTGAGCCGAGTCTTGACAAAGCATCTGCAGCATCATTTTTTGCGATCAATATGATCCACCTGATAGCCTGAGAAAAACCCGGCTACCCTGTCCACCTCTCTTCTGTAAGCCGCCATTGTCGCATCTTTTCTATCCCATGTTCCTGAAACTTGCTGTGCCACAAGATCTGAATCCCCATAGCAATTGATATGCTTGATGCTCATCTCCTTTGCCATACGCAAACCATGCAACAAGGCCTCATATTCTGCCACATTGTTAGAACAATCGAAGTGAATCTGCAAAACATAGCTCAACTTATCACCCTTGGGAGAAGTTAACACAACTCCAGCTCCTGAACCTTGTGCTTGCTTAGACCCGTCAAAGTGCATGACCCAAGGCTTGAGACCCGGGTAAGGGGTGGTGCACTCAACTGTGTCCAATCATTAAGAAAATCAGCCAATGCTTGAGATTTGATAGCTGTGCGAGGCACATAGTCAATGTGGTACGGCCCCATCTCTATTGCCCACTTGGCAATTCTTCCTGTAGCTTCTGAATTCCTGATATATCTGCTAAGGGTATTGAACTCACCACTGTGATTGGATGCTCCTGAAAATATGGTTTCAACTTTCTACTTGCCATGAAAACACCAAACACTAGTTTCTGCCAGTGCGGATAGCGCTGCTTTGCTTCTGATAACACCTCACTAACATAATAGACCGGCCTCTGAACCGGGTTTTCCTTGCCTTCCTCCTTACGCTCGACCACCACCACAGCACTCACAGCCTGAGGCCCGGCAGCGACGTATAACAGCATGGGTTCCTTGGGACCCGGGGCCGCCAGAACTGGCGCTTCTGATAACTGTTTCTTCAGAGCTTCAAATGCCTCATCTGCTTCCTGATTCCACACAAAGTTGTCTGTTTTCTTCAGTAACTTATACAAAGGGATTGCTTTTTCTCCGAGCCGGGATATAAACCGGCTTAGCGCAGCCACACACCTGTCAACTTCTGAACATCTGCCAATTCCTCTGGTTTTTTCAAACTTTGGATGGCTCTGATTTTTTCCGGGTTTGCCTCAATTCCACGCTCTGACACAATGAAACCAGCAACTTTCCCGCTGGAACTCCAAACACGCACTTTGTAGGATTGAGCTTCATCTTGTACTTCCTCAAATTTTTGAATGTTTCTGTAAGGTCACTAATAAATGACCCGGCTTTTTCTGACTTGATCACCACATCATCCACATAAGCATGCACATTGCGCCAATCTGATCATGAAAACAGTTTTGAATACACCTCTGATAAGTTGCCCTGCGTTCTTCAACCCAAAAGTCATGGTCTTGTAACAAAAAGCACCAAAGGGGGTGATGAACGATGTCTTTTCCCAATCCTGCCTATTAAGCTTGATCTGATGATAACCTGAATATGCGTCCAGAAAACACAAGAGCTCGCTGCCTGCAACTGCGTCAACAATTTGATCGATGCGCGGCAGTGCAAACGGGTCCTTGGACAATGCTTGTTGAGACTTGTAAAATCATGCACATCCTCCACTCATTATTTTTCTTCAGAACCAAAACCGGGTTAGCCAACCACTCTGGGTGGAAAACCTCCATGATAAAGCCGGCTTCCAATAACCGGGCTATCTCCTCTCCTATAGCTTTTCTTCTCTCTGCATTCATTTTTCTCAAACCTTGTTTTACCGGCCTTGCCTTTGGATCAACATGTAAACGGTGCTCAGCGAGTTCAGTCGGAATGCCTGGCATGTCACTAGGTGTCCACGCAAAAACATCCCGATTCTCACGGATGAACTCGATGAGCGCGCTTTCCTATTTATCAGTTAGGCTGGTCCCTATGGCGAACTGCTTGGAGGAATCCCCAGGCACAAAATCCACCATCTTGGTATCTTTTGCTGCTTTAAACTTTGCCCTGTCATCTTCTGTTGTTGGTTTTTTGAGTGCCTTGTTGTCCTGCGGGTCAAGATTAGACCTGTAAGCTTTCAACTCCTCTCTAGCACAAGTTTGCTCTGCCAGGGCTGCATCTCCCTCGTCACATTCTGCTGCAATTTCTCTGTTACCATGAATGTGATGATCCCCTTGGGACCCGGTATCTTCAACTGCAAATACACATAACACGGCCTTGCCATGAACTTGGCATAAGCCGGCCTTCCGAACAACGCGTGATAAGGACTTGGAAATTTCACCACCTCAAAAGTGAGCCACTCTGACCTAAAGTTATGGATAGACTCGCCAAAAGCAACCTCTAATGAAATTTTTCCCTCTGGTGTAGCTGACTTCCCAGGAACTATACCATGAAACACCGTTGACGTTTTCTGTAACTGTGATTCCTTCAGACCCATGCGTACAAATGTCTCCCAATACAAGATATTAATGCTACTACCACCATCCATCAAAACCTTCTTTAGCTCAAAGCCATGAACCTGAGGAGCCACAACTAAAGCAAGCAGACCCGGATGTTCCACCACACCCGGGTGATCTGCTCTACTCCACGTAATAGCATGCTCTGACCATCTTAAATACCTTGGTACCCCTGCAGCCACTGAGTTAACTGCCCTTTTGACTATCTTTCTCTCTCTCTTGGTCGTGCCACTGTATATATATGATATTGGCCAAGTTGCCTTGGCTGGTTTGAGAATCCACCCTGGTTACCTGTATTTTGGCCGGGTCCTGTGTTGCCAGTGGTACCGCATTTGCTCCAGTTAGAGGCCCCGCAGCCGGGTTAGCACTCGGGCCGGGTCCTCCACTCTGTTTGCTCCTTGCAAAGCTCTCTGAATTTCATTGTTTTTCCACCTGTTCAGATCCACACACTGGGCCAATGAATGATTGGCGGGTCTGCCGTTCTTGCTATGACGAGGACACGGCATCCTGAAGGCCTCTTCAGTGCTCATTGGACGTGATCCTTGATAACTATTTCCACCACTGTAATTCCCATTGTTTCCCTGATAACCTCTGTTTTCCTGATAACCCTGTTTTCCTGATAATTTCCGTCCATCCTTTGCCTCTGAAACCCGGCATTTGCGTTTGCCACTAGCTCTGAGTTTCCCTCCTGATGCCCACGCTTGTGCTGATTCTGATTGTTGTTGTTATTGTTTCCCGGGCCATTGTTGCTCCTTCCTCCATTATTCGCAGTACCTTTCCCTTTTTCTTCCTCACTATCATCCTGGGTCTTGTCCGTGGCTGCGTGTCTGTTGCACGCATCCATCAACTCTGCCATAGTAACGGGCTTAACCCGGTGTCCCTCTTCATGCGACCCAGCTTCTGGACCAAGGGAGCGTACTTGCAAGTTTTCTCCATCGATGAAATTGCGTCCTTGGGCTCGATACCTGATGAGGAGTGCAGGATCTCCGTGACCCGGCCCATCCAGTGACGCGCTGACTCGCCTTTCCTCTGTACACAACGATCAAGATCTTCAATGGAAAATAATCGCTTGCACGTACCCTGAAAGTGCTTGATAAAAATTGTTTTCAACTCATCCCAAGAATTGATAGACTTCTCTGGCAGATTCTTGAACCACAACTTTGCTGCACCATCACTCATCATCAAATACATGTACTTTGCACAAACGTTCTCTGTGGCATTGCGTATACACATTGCCATCTCATAGCTGCTCAACCAACTTGCCGGGTCCGTGCTCGGCTCGTAATTGGAAATCTTGCTTGGCTCCTTGAACTTCTCAGGGAAAGGCTCCGCTCTAATGGCATCTGAAAGACACTTTGGCCCGGCTAAGGTAGAAGAACTTGTCAAAAAATTATTGTTACCCGGCGAGCTTGCAGACGCTGCTGGCGCGGGACCCGGTCCTCCTTGTGGTACTCCAGCGGCAGGTACTGCCGGGTTTGCATTAGCTGCACTTCTTCCCGCTCGCGATCTATTGACTATCTGCTGAGCCACAGAAATTGCAGGGGCGGGTTGGTGCTGCTGATTGTTCTGGTTCTGGTTCTGCTGGGGCGGGTTTTGCTGCTGTGCCGCGGCAAACCCGGCCAATGGCGGGTTCCCACCGTGGCGACTCTTACTACGATAAGTTGTAGAATGAAGCGCGCTTTTCTCCTTTGAATACTGAACTTGCTGAACAACCGCAGTGCGCAACATGTCAATGGCACGCCGAGCTTCAATCTCTGCTGGCGAGTCTCCCAATGGAATACGGTCAAGTGCTAAAGTTGCGGCATACACGTTATCTGCTGGATTGGAAAAATGGCCCGCCGGCGTGTGGAACCTTGGTGTCCTAGGCGGCAGACCCGGATTTCCCCTGGCTCCCCCAGCGAGAAGACCCGGCACCGCTGCAGCTGTAACTCCAGCTCTTCCTGTTTCTCTTCCTGGTTCTGCATTTGTTCTAACAACTGGAGCCACCTGAGTTATATCGATTGGTTGATCTTCTGGGGTCCTAAACAATACTGGATTTATGGCATTCTCTCCTGGGGTCAGCCGGCTCTGGTGCCTCCTCCGGTGTGCCCTGGTCATCTCATTGAGACGATTTTCCTCATCCTCTATTTGCTTTCGCCTAACCTCCATATCTTGCTTCTCTGCCATTGTGTCTCTGCGCATCTGCTCCAAAGCCCGGCGCTGTATCCAATTCTATAGCTCTAGCTGCTGCGTTTTCTGGGGTAACAATCCTCGTGAGTGCTGATGGATCTAGGACCAGGCCATTGTTAAACAAGGCCTGGGCCCCAGTTGTGTTGTTTCTTTCCTCGCCCTGAGCCCGGTTATTGAGAAAACCGAAGCTGTTCCTGTAACGCGCCGTGTTTTCACTTTCCTCTGACACCGAAGCCGGGTCTCCATCAACTCTTTGACCCGCCAGCTCCAGTACTGGTGGCAATGGTTGCTGCTGTTGACCCGGAGTAAAAGCTGGTGGCACGACAGTTGACGGTGATGCTCCCACGTTGATCGAAGGGGCGGTGTAAACCGCACCCTCCTAACCGGGCTTGGGATGGACTCTTGCTCCTCTTCATCCTCTTCTTCTGCTCCATATCCGAACCGGCCTTCAAACAGGGGCAAGATCGATTCTGAATCTGCATGGTCCACCACATCACCCGGGATTGGAGCCGGGTTTCCCGATCGTTCCTCGTGTACGTCCAGGGGCAGCTCATCTTCAGCCGTACCAACTGATTCTTCTCCATCAGATTGAACAATTGTGGCAGCTCCTGACACAGATTCATAGTCTCCATCACTAGCAGATCTAGTTGCAATCATACCAACAAAAACGTTAAACTTGCCAATTGGAATAACATCACCTGATTCAAGTAGATCTGATTCCGGCCCCCAGCCAGAATCATCAACGATGGGCTCTCCTTGCGAGTTGAGGGTGATCTCGCCGAAAACAAAGTTCTCCACTCCTTGCATTGCTTCTCCCATGATGGTGACACCTTTGGACGCGTTCCCACAGACGGCGCCAACTGTCGTGGGGTAGATAACACGGCAGATGCTACCTTGGGGTAGCTTGAGATGATGGGCAAGGCGACTCTGGTATCTGGGAGATTGTTTAGCACTGCAGGGACAAAGGGTTTACCCAGGTTCGGCCTCTCCATTGGAGATAAAGACCTACTTCCTGCTATCTTGTTATTGATCTCGATCTCGATAACCCGGCTACGACAACAGAGCCGGATCTCGATCTAGGTTACAAGGTTCGCTTGGTAGCGTGAGTTTCTCTCGATGGTTCTCTCGCCTAAGCTTGGATCGTAAAGGTTCTCTCCCTAGGGCTCAGGGACCGGTTTATATAGACGACCGGGTCTCCTGGCGCTTTACAAGATGAATCCGGGTTCTACCCAGACTCGGAGTCCTACTCTAGCTCTTCTGGCCTTCGTGTCCTCCAAGTCCTAACCGCCTCTGGTCTTCTAGAACCTTTCCTTCCTGAACCGGGTTACCGCCAAACCTACTGGCCCAGCGACATAACCCGCCCATGCTGATGGTTAGCTGGCCTAGCCGGGCCTCCTGCCTGGCGGGTCAGCTTCCCTCTTCATGGGCCTACCGGGTTATTATCCCCCATCAGTGTCACCTTTATTGTCACGCTATATAAGACATGCCGTTTGATGCGATCAGCCGCACCTTCCAGAAGCAGAGATTTGATATGATCTCACGGTCGAAGGTATGAACACTACGTTTCTATATTTTGGGTATGTCCATCAAATCATTCACCCAATGATATGACTCCGTTGTCAACCGACGTAATTGTCCATGATCAGCAAACCTTGATCATCTGTTACCCAACGAACTAGTTTAAATAGAGGCTACTAGGGACCTGGTTGTTTACATACCACACGTGTATTAATGTTTCCGCTTAATACAGTTATAGCACGGTATAAAACTTATTATGAACAATTGAGATATGACAAATAAAATCACTTTATTAATTGCCTCTAGGGCATATCTCCTTCAGTCTCCCACTTGCACTAGAGTATAATTTAATCTAGTTTACAACTTGGTAAAAGCTTAACACCTATAGCAATATTGGTGCATGCTTGTCTCGTGGAAGAGAAGCATGTCAACAAATCTCCCACATTGAGATCTGTATGTGCTTTGCAACATTTCTATGTCACCTAGTTTGACATCATCCTGTATCTTATGATAATGGTGAAATATATGCTTTGTCGATGGAGTGAGACTCAAAATTTCGCGCAGCATAAGCCTTAAAAGTCTAAGAGATCTATTAAGGGAAACCAGGCATGCTCAGGAAAACTGCTCGGTCCAATCACACTTGCTATTTCCAAAATAGCCATATATTCCTATACCTATGTAGATTATGCGACAATGCATTCATATGCAATTTCGCAAGCTAACCTTTCTACGATAGTGCATTCATATGCAACTTCGCAATCTAGCCCTTTCTTCAAAACAAAGGACTTCTCCTGTATGAGATTTCTAGCCGTATGGGTCAGTGTCATAACTTGCATCGTCGTAACCCTTTTACGGCAAGTTGTCTCTTCACTCTCACCCATACAAGAAACATATCTTCAGTTCTCTGTAGACACTGAAGGAAATACTTAACATTTGTTCATTGATCCATCCAGGGATCACTCTAGAACCCGTTCTTCAACCAAGAACTTGGGTCACACCAAGTCGGTTTTCAGCATGATAGAATCTATGTCTGAGGCATAGAGGATTGATACGTCTCAAACGTATCTATAATTTTTGATGTTCCATGCTGATATTATATCAATTGCTACATGTTTTGGTTACACTTTATATCATTTTTATGCATTTTCTGGGACTAACCTATTAACAAGATGCCACAGTGCCAGTTCCCTGTTTTCTGCTGTTTTTGGTTTCAGAAAATCTATTAAGGAAATATTCTCGGAATTGGACGAAACAAAAGACATCGTCAATAATATCACGAGGAGATCACGGAGTCCAAAGGGGAGTCGGAGCAGACCCACCAGGGGGCCACGCCACACTAGGGCGCGGCCCAGGGTGGGCCCGCGCCCCCCTATGGCGTGGTGGCCCCCCTCGGCCACCGACGCCACCTCTTCGCCTATATATTCTCCGCGACGCGAAAACCCTATTACGGTCGATCATATTCCACGAAAAGTTTCGTCGTGGCCGTCATCGTCAATCTCAGATCGGAGGAGTTCTGAAGCTCTTCCCGGCACCCTGCCGGAGGGGAGATCATCACCGGAGGGCTCTACATCACCATGCCAGACTCCGGAGTGATGCGTGAGTAGTCCACCCCTGGACTACGGGTCCATAGCAGTAGCTAGATGGTTGTCTCTCTACCTTGTGCCTCCATGTTTAGATCTTGTGAGCTGCCTAACATGATCAAGATCATCTTATTGTAATGCTAGATGTTGTGTTTGCTGGGATCCGACGAATATTGATACCATGTTTATTCAAGTTGTTTATCTATGTGCTCTTGATCTTGCATGCTCTCCGTTGCTAGTAGATGCTTTGGCCAAGTAGATGCTTCTGACTCCAAGAGGGGGTATTTATGCTCGATAGTGGGTTCAGTCTCTAGATATCTGGATCAGTGACAGAAAGGTCTAAGATGGTAGATGTGCTGTTGCTACTAGGGATAAAACATTGGTGCAGTGTCCAAGGGCACTTGTATTGATTACATTACACACTTTACTTCATGCAATAATCTGTTGTTAGCAACTTAATACTGAACAGGATGCGGATGCTGCCTTGAAGGTGGATTATTTAGGCATAGATGATGTTGGAATAACGGTCTATGTACTTTGTTGTAATGCCCAACTAGATTTCATAGTAGACATCTTGGCATGTATTGCATTGTTATGCCCTCTCTATTTGTCAATTGCCCAGCTGTAATTTGTTTACCCAACATGCTAGTTATCTGTTCTGAGAGAGACACCACTAGTGAACTATGGACCCTGGTCCAATTTCCTCATACTGTTTACACAACCTGCCGCAATCATCTGTTTCTTGTTACTTGCTGTGTTTCCTGCTGTTTTCCACACCATACGTTTAACCCTTTGTTTCTGCTAGACCGGAGAGATTGACAACCTCTCTGTTTCGTGTTGGGCAAAGTTCTGGTTTGTGTCTGTGCAGATTCCACGTTGGTGCAAGCTCCCTAGCGCCAGGGGGAGTCAACATCAACAACCTTCCGATAGATCGTCAAGTCCTACTGGTCCGATTAAACCTTGGGTAGATTATTCAAGGGAAAACTTCTGCTGTCTACATCATAACCTTCCTCTTGGGGTTCACCAACACGTAGCCATCAAGGATGTCGGACATCCAGTTCTTTCAATAACTATCACTGAAACTTAATATTTTATCTAGTCATACAACCAAGAACCTTTTTCTTTGCTTGTTCTATTCTGAAATATTTCAGAATCTTGACCTAGAAAAATATTCCTGACCTAATGTTATTAAGCCCTCTTGATCTATACAAATTACAGATCTAAAGCCTAATACTCTAAACTTCATCCACAGAAAATTTAATCACTTAAACAATCATTCATACATTACTAGAGGATCTGTATCATTCTCTATATGTCATTACATATAAAGTTTGGAATGACACCTAGCTCCCACTCAAGTATGTCTTCCGCATATAAGACAAGGGAATTTCCTTTTAGCTCCCACTCAAATATGCCATTCACATATAAGATCAAGAAAAGCTACTTAGCTCCCACTCACCCTTTTTATAAATGCAGGTTTCTTCAATTATTTTGGACGACTCGAAAATCCTTTGATCACATTATCAAAGTGAAGATTCCAGCTCCGATATGCTTGCTTCTGCCCATGAATGGACAACTGAAGTTTGCATACATGTCTAGCATCCTTAGGATCAACCAAACCTACCTGTTGTACCGATTACAACTCTACCTTAATGTTGACATTAGGGAACACGGTTTTTTTATCCATCCATCAATTTCTCAATTGAATCTAATTTCTAGAACAATCCTAAACAGACTTAGGCATTGCCACTTGAGACAAAATCTCGTTGTGATCAACTTTTGAATTTGTCGAAACTGTTTTATGGCAAATCGATCTTTATAGACGGTTGCCTTTCCGTCAGTGTCTATTTTGTCATAAAATTCCATTTACTCTCAACGGCCTGGAGCCCATCAAGAAGATTTACCCAAGTCTTTAATTGGTAATCGTACATGTATTTTATCTCGGATTATATATGGCTTATAGCCATTTCTCGTACTTAGGTTCACCATCGCTTCTTTGTAGTTCCTAGGTTTGTCATGTTCCATTAATATGACATTCATAACAAGATTGTCGTACCACACAGTGCGGAACACATTCTCATACGTCTACGACCTTAGTATGAGCTCAGAGCATCATGATCATTTAATATCAGCTTCCTTCCAGTTGTGGAGGACGGTACCGGAACGGTTTACGTTGCGCCACTCTGATGTCTGCAGAGAAAGTTCATTAACTTCGTCTTGCTCTACTTTGTTTCCCACTTATACCCTTGGACAAGAAACTATTTCTTGATCAAGGTATGTTCCGGAAGCAAATTTGCCTTTGTCATGAGAAAAGTATCCAACTTATTTCTTAGATACACTACAAAGATGAATTTATCCGTTTTAGGTTTGATCATATCAAAAACACTAAAATATCAAAACGACAATCTAGGCTAAAGGCCATGCCATCACTCATATGGTATTGTCTCCACGGATTTAGATGGTTTCCCTACTATCTAACGTGAATGTTTTGTTTCTACCATATGACTTCAATTATCACAAAAATTCGATAAGAGATTTTATTTACCACACACTATCCAATAGAGTGTGATTACGACGTCCTAACACACCATAACATTGTGGTGTTCCATGCAGCATAATTTGTGGAACTCTTTTCACAAGTCTTCCAATGATATGCCAAACTCATAACTCAAATCCTTGTTTCCTCGATCTGTATCGCAGGAATTTGATTTTCTTGTTAAGTTTATCTCTCTTACTTCACTCCGAACTTGTTTGATCTTATCAAACTTTTCAGACCAGCATTTCATTAAGTGGATATGCCCATATCTACTCAAATCACTGGTGAAGTTTACAAAATAATGATTTCCACTACACGTTGAAGTACTTCATTAATTCACACACATCGATATGTATGATTCTCAATAAGTTAAATGCCCGTTTTCTGAAATGGTGTCCTAGTTACCTTGCAAGTGTCAAAAGATCAAATCTAAAGACTTGGAGATCCATCTGAATGGAGCTTCTTAATGCATATAACATTGACATGACTTAAAACGTTAGTGCCACAAGAATGTGGTGTCACTATTAAGTTTGTATCCTTTGGCATTAATATTATAAATGTGGGAGCTACTACCAAATAGATTCAAATAACAATATTCCATTCATAATCGGTGTATGATCATTAAAGATATCACTCATAAATGTAGGACAACGATTTGTCACTAACAAATATGAATAATTGTCTTGCTAGAGGCAAGACACACTTATAATGATCATGCTAACAAGCGATCAAATGGAATTTGTTCAAATCAAAATGAATCCAAATGGTAGAGGCAGAGGGAGAGTGTCTATGGCTATCACAACATATTCACAACATATTGCCTGCCATTGTCAACACACTCATTGTCTCCTCATCCTTCCAAGCTACTCAAGCAGAAAATCTTGTTTTCATAAAACATGACTAGTATCAAAGCTTAGTCACTGCTGCAAGTACTTGTTTAGGTAAAACATTCATAACTTGTATATCATATATATACACCATCATCATTGATAACTTCCCGCTGATTCATTTTATCTTCTTGATTCTTCAACATAATCAAGAATTCATGAAGGTGAATGATTCCCTTGCATGACATAGTCTATGACAAAAACATTTGCATTTGGCAACATTTTCTGTCATCCAGTGATCGAACTGAGCGAGGCGTCTCAATGTCATCAAGTATGACCAATGTCATCAAGTATGACTGCCACGTGCTCCTTTAATGAGAGTGTTCTCTTCCATCTTGGTTGAGAAGAAAACCTGATTCACAGTGGATACAGATCATCAGTCTTAGCGACCATTCCAAATGTTCGCAATCTGTTAACACGCACCCACAGTCATTCTCTATGGCAGAGATCATAGCATACACTGGACTATGATGGAATTATCTACACAAAACTTGATAATCCAAATTATCCTTTTGTTTAGCGAAATCTCCGGGTCTATCTCCTATCGGGTTTTGTATCAAATAGAGCTAATGGCTTAAACAAGGAGTATCCTCAAGCTACGGTATAAAAATATGAAGTTTGGACCCAACCTTTTAAGTTTCTCAAAACGCAGGAATTTCCTAAGCCTAAATTGGCTATAGAAGAGGTTATCATTTACAAAGGTTTTGCAAAACATAAAGACTTTGTTCATAATAAAATATTGGTTCAAGTTTTTCAAAATAAAATTACTAGAACTCCCACTCCAGACGAGTATCCCTCGCATCGTCTTAGTGATTACACAACCCCCATTCATTACACTGCCCCCATCGATCAGGCAGATAGCATAACTTCAAAGGTAGACATCGTATATCGATCACATCACCGCATGTGACTCGTGCTTAACCTTTCGGTACTTGTGTTCCGAGGCCATGTCTGTACATGCTAGGATCGCCATAACACCCTCTGACGTATTTGCGCGTGCAACGTGGTTTACACCCACTGTATGCGAACGAAGAGACGAGTGTAACCGCAATGCGGCGTACCCCGTAACGTAGAACTTTATTGGTGGTGCACGACAGAGGGAGAACACTATTATCGGAATTTTGGGAGGGATCATCTTATATTACTACCGCTGTGTAACTAATATATAGACATATATATATACATACACAATATAGGATGCACACAATCTACATAACATCTAAAATGAAATGTAATGCGACATGATATGCTCTCCTCCGCGCCGATGGTCTCCTTCGTGCCCGACAGTTTATAAAAAATTTAATAAACCTACCGTGACCATATCACATTGCCCCTGGAAAATAAAGTTAGACGCTTGCTACTTTATCTTTTGCATATTTTACGTGGCTGCTAGGGCTTTCGCACAAGAACCGTTTCGCATAAGATAATTGTCTCTATTACACCTCTTTCGGGGCCCTCCATTGCAAATGCTATATCAACTATTGTAGGAGAGACAGACACCCGCCAGCCACATATACAGTACAAGCCGCATGTCAAGTGTGGAACCAGTCTCGCGTAAGAGTACGCGTAAAGTCGGTCCGGGCCGCTTCATCTAACAATGCCGCGATATGAACAAGTACACGCGAGAGGGTAATGAATGTAGAATCGATGCCCACATTCAACATGTGTTATAACCGTACAGATATATCTACGCATAGACCGGCTCTGATACCACTGTAGGGGATCGTAGACAGAAAACAAAAAATTTCCTACCGACGATAACCTTAAACTAGCCAAGATCTATACTATGCAGATATACTAATACGGAGGAGATCAAAATACATACCCTTGTAGACGGGAAGCGGGATTACGTTCCCGCACAAACGGTCGCTGGAGACGACAACGCCGACCTCAGGGTCGTGTAGTGGAAGAAGACAGCTCCCAGCACCAAACAATGGTGCGTCGCGGTTCCACACACGTGCGGTGTGGACGACGACCTCTGGGATCCAGATCCAGCAGAGCAACGGAAGAGGAAGATTGGATCTAGCAGTACGGCGGTGTGCGTATATTAGAGAGACTTCCCTCCTCGTACGCAGCTCCAGAAATGGAACCACGCTCAAGGTAGGAGAGAAGAAGAAGGAGATGGATGAATTTCCAGGCAAAGGGGCACCACTATATAAAGGGGAGGGAGGGCAGCCATCTTTGCTGGCCTGGCCATGTGGGACTATTCCCACATGGCCAGCCGCACCATGGTGGTGCGCCGGCACTAGGTGGGCCCCATGTGGCCCACCTAGGCCGGCCGTCCTGCCCCTTTTTTTTCTTTCTTTTTGGTGTTTTTCCCTAATGGGCCTTAGAGGCCCATTTAGGTTTAATGCCTTATTAAATTCGAAATTAATTAAATAAAAAATATATTTAATCATTAATTGTACTAATTAATATTAAATACATATTATTTAATTCTTTCGAGCTCCGAAACATATTTCGTTGCCCTCTGATCTCCATCGGACATGTCCGGAACACTTCCGGAGTCTCCGGTTTCTTTTCTCTCTTAAATCCAATCTAATCGTCACCCACCCTTAAGTGTGTTACCTCACGCTTCGGGATCACTCCAGACATGATCGAGACACGTTCTCCTATCAATGACTAACATCGGGATCTGGATACCCATGATAGCCCCTGTGCGTCCACGAATGTCTTTCTATCGTTTGAACCTTTAGACGTCCAGTTCCATCCTCTTGCCTAGCGATACTTAGATTGTCCGAACGTCATTCTCTGGTATCACGTTTACCGAGCATGACCTCATCATCGACAAATCTATCTTTACTCGTCTGTGATATTACATCCCCGTGACCTAGTCACATGCTTGCAAGCTCATTGATGTAATCTCACCGAGTGGGCCCAGAGTATCTATCCAGCTATGTGGATTGGCAATTCCCACTCTTGATCACTCGCTTCTACTGCTTCCTTCCGATACCCGAAAGTGTCAACTTTATTGTCACGCTATATAAGACATGCCGTTTGATGCGATCAGCCGCACCTTCCAGAAGCAGAGATTTGATATGATCTCACGGTCGAAGGTATGAACACTACGTTTCTATATTTTGGATATGTCCATCAAATCATTCACCCAATGATATGACTCCGTTGTCAACCGACGTAATTGTCCATGATCAGGAAACCTTGATCATCTGTTACCCAACGAACCTTGATCAGGGACCTGGTTGTTTACATACCACACGTGTATTAATGTTTCCGCTTAATACAATTATAGCATGGTATAAAACTTATGATGAACAATTGAGATATGACAAATAAAATCACTTTATTAATTGCCTCTAGGGCATATCTCCTTTAGTGTGAGTGACTTATTTAAATGCATATGTTTTAATGAGGAAGAGTTCAATCCATATCTATTTTATTTTTAAACTCTCAGCTTATTAAGTGATAGCACTTTCAATTCTATGTCCATTAATATCAATATAAGAAATTCAGGCTTTTTTTATTCTTACTATGAGGTTACTACTTTGTTCTTTTATTTCCGATGAATTTCATTTTGCTGGTTGCGTGTCAAATAATAGAGATAACACCTTTAGTTGCTTGATTGGCATTTATGTTGTTAGGAGATGAAGTGTTGTGATGTTGGTCATCAAATTGGTGTGGGTGAATACTACTTACTCTGTGTTTAGACTAAGCACTATTGAAGTCTCATTTTGACTTGCCTTCTCATAATACAGTGCCTATACTATGTAAGAATGTCCAAATATAGTTGGTCACTACAGATTTCTAATCTAGCCATATTCATGTGGATTTTAGAAAACCACAGCTACTTTGGCCTGTTACATTTTTACTGCCTTCGGATAATATGTTACCTAAGCTACTTTGGTATTAATATATTTTGCCGAAACCAATTTGATTCTATATTCTGTCTCGATTTAGTATTTTTCCTAGGCATAAGAAATGATATTGTTTTGTATTGCATTTACCTTGGCTGTGTGTTCTGCCTCTCTCCTCTTCGGCGTTCAATGGGACCGCTGCAGCTGAGCTCGCATGGAACATCCGTCCAGTCCAATTTCAGTCTCGGCTCTACACAACCTTGCTGCATTTGACCCTCTCGCATGTAAACCCCCACTTCTCTTTGTTTAATTGAACGGTCTGCCGCTGCAGTTCGTGCAGACTTAATCAACAGATGAACACGACACACAAGGTTACTTTGTTTTTTTATATTTGTTTTGCAACTGTCACAACATCTTGGGCTGTATCGGCCGATTTAGTGGTTTGCCAAAATTAATCCCAAGTCTTCTCATTTTTTGTTTCTGCAGAATTTTTGTGGAATAATTACATGCATGTTCTAGCTCCGCGCACGCTTAGATCTCCATCTGGTATATCTCTTTTTTAAACACCTAATTTCTTTCTTCCTCTGTTTATGATGTGTTGTTCATAAGAAGAAATAAAGAGAGAACAATAGTTGTTGTCGATGGCACGTGAGGTATTGATCCGCCATTTGCATTGAATAAATATTTGCTTCGGTTTGCCTTTGGGTTTTTTGTCCTCCAAATGATATAGGAGGCAGTCAAGTTTGATCCTCTATTTGCCTATGATATAAATAGAAGGAGTGCATCTACTGTTTTCAGCCAAAAATGTTGCTATATTTAGTTCATTAATTTCTTTCGTTGGTGGTTCCATATCACTACTAGCTAGAATTAATATATCACATATGCATATTTAATTTAAGTAATGAAACATTACATTTGACCTGTGATTGCCCTGGTAGCTTATGCTGAATAGTTGATTCGTACTCTATTGCTGTGTGGAAACGCAAGAAAATTTGCGATCTAAAATTGTATGTTTCCTCTTTGGGTAGGTACTTGCCTCATTCATATTCTCCCTGGTTGTAGGTGTTTGAATTTCAGCTTTATTTTCTGTCCAATTGACGGGTCGGAGCTATAGACTATTGGGCGGTCACCACATTTTTGCTATCTCCATCACTACCATCATCGCATTCCATGTTGTCGTGAATTATATGGAGGTATCCACCAGACCGGATCCATGTATATATCCATCACTAGGATTGCTCACACTTCGCCCCCTCGATTGTATAATCTCGAATCCATTATTCAGTTCTCTTTTCCCTCATCATTGTTTTCCTTGCTTGCATGGTTCTATACGATCAGGTTTTCAGGTCTATTATTTATGCCCCTTGCCAATGAGGGTACAAGTCTATTATTTATGCCCCTTGCCAATGAGCAGTGTCACAAGTCTATTATTTATTCCCCTTTGCCAATGAGGGTATCATCGATCTTCCACACACTTGCCAATGGGTCCTTATCGTCAAGTTAGATTAAAGATCATTAATATAACATATTCTACTTAAAAGACAAAGAATCTCTCTCATGTTGGCTTCCATGTTTCATGGGTTCTGCTGACGAAGAATCTATGTCCACTCCCCAGCCACATTGCGGAAACATCAGCTGGTAAACCTGATCTAACAATCCAGTTCCAACACCGAGTGCTCTAATTAATTCTAACACAGTTTAATTCACTTATGCAGGTGCTAAAAAAATGCTGCCGGAAAACCATGACGTATATACCTACTGCTACAACATTAGGGATGAATAATATACTCCTGAGATACTACTAGCCCTCATGTTGCAACAGTTATATAGACACAGATGTCTTACAATGGCTATTGTAACCTGATGAACATTCTTTGCAACTCTATGGAGCCAGTCCACCGTTGTCTTCACGCTCCTTAGGCAATGATGAGATATGCCTCAATTTTCTAACCATGTGCAGTCGTGCAGCTTTTATGTATTTGCTATGTTCTGGAACTGTGCTTTCGTTTTGATGGACTCACAAGGACCACGATTCCCCTAATTCGATGCTTTTATCCTGCCATGTGTAAATAATTGTGTGATCTCTGTATTAAACTCAAATATATTAACAATGATATTGACATTTTCTCACATAATGTGTGCTATTACCTTTTTATATAATTTATATCCTTTCTTGGATATTAACTGTCTTATTTAATGTATACAATACATGAGAACTACGGGTAAAATACTTTTAGAATCAACTGGTGGCACGCGGTCAGCCTCCTCTTTGCAACGATTCCCAGGAGGCAAAGAAATAGTTTCCTCCCTCATAGTGAAATCTGCCACAAGGACTATTTTTTTTGACTGATCCAAGCGGGTTGAATTGTTTATTTTTTATTCAAACTGGGCCATTAGCCACTAGAAATGGAATTTTAGTTTTGTGACGATCTGGTTCACCTTTTTGTAAATAACGGTGTGATCTTTGTGCTAAAACCAATCTGTAACCGATGCGAGTAACATCGCCTCAGCAAGATTGCCTTCGGATATTAACATGTTTTTTGTAATCTGTATGCAAAAATGACAACCACGGGCAAAAACTTAAAAGAACCAACAAGTGCCGCGCCGTTCGAATCTAGTACTTAGATATGCATAAGCACACACCAAAGTTAGGGGTGGCCTGGTGGGTTTGCTAGCCTCGTGGTAACTGGTAACCACTACAGCGATTTGAGATTTATGGGCCCATGTTCTTACTCCTTATCCATTATTAATCTCCCAACCGTTTTTTTTAACTAGGGCATGCCACCATCCATGACAATCTGCTACACTGAAGGCACACATCTTACTAACTCTAGCTTGCTTTCTGCCATCTGTGAATTGTGAACTCTTCAGTCTTCAGGGCCAGTAGGGTGACAAAATGATGCTACACATCAACCCTACTCTGTTTTTCCAATGCAGTTTTCTAGGTTGTGTCAACTTCGAAATATTGCTCTCTTGTACTGCCTCCGTTCTAATTTAATTGACTTGCTATCCACCAAATGTGGATGTATCTATACATGTAACATGTCTAGATACATCCACATGTGGTGCATAACAAGTCAATTAAATTGGAACGGAGGAAATATGTTTGATTAGCTTTTTGGTTCCATGAACCAACACGTGCATTGCCTGTGTTAATTATGGGCTTCTTTTGGGGCACTACTTAGAAGCACCGTCCAAGACAGAGCAAGTCGGCCGACGGCAACGCGGCTAAACTGAACTCCAGCCCAGCAGAGGACGAAACGTAGCAGAAGCCAACTCCAGTCCGTGTACTAGTCCAGTTTGTATCAAGAGGTTCAGTAGGTATTTGTTTGGTGCGTCTAGGCAGCGCCCAGGCGCCCGTTCGGTGTTTCGAGCGCCCACAAAAAGTAGCAAACAGATACGTCCACCACACAGTCGCCGGAACACCCCCACCTCCCCGACCTACCTCCGTCGCCATGGGAGCTCACCCACCCTCGCCCGACTCACTCTTCTCCAGCCGCCCAGCCCCGGCGACTCGCCGCCCCAGCTCCTGGCCGCGTCGCCATGGTTTCGTGGCCGCCTCGTGCAGCCAGCATTCCAATCCCGTAGCCCCCTATCCCTTCAACTCGAATCGGCCATGGGGGCGCCACCATGCCGTCGAAGACGACGGCTTCCTCACGGTCGACCTCAACTAATTGAAGGGCCCTGACGGCGAGGATAGACTCCATGGCCGGCGCTGCGGCCATGAGCATCCTCCCCTCAACGAAGATGAAGCTACAGGACGGCGCCGGTGTCGTTCCTTCACACGTTGCTCCACATGTCGGGCCGCTACCCGAGCTCTCCACTGTCAGGGCCTTCTCCGCCGCCGGACCAACATGCTCGCGCGCTGCAGGTAGGTCGCCATCCCCTCGCCGGCCCTTGTCCCGTTCTCATCCGCTCCACGACACGCCACCGGCGGGCGGGAGACCTCAGCGCGTTGAAGTGGCGGGCTGTGAGGTCGATCCCCGAGCTGCTGTGAACTAGGAGTAGAACAGCAACGCGGAAATTTTACAGGAACCGTTACCTACCGGATAGGTTGCTGCCGTTGATCTCTGCTTTGAGACGCGCGCCGAGTTTCGCCACTTCCAGCTGTTCGCCCGTGGAAACTAGAGTATCTATTGTGTATTTCCTGCGCAACTCAGCGGATATGTACGGCGAGTGTACGCAATACAGAATCTTTCACCCACCTCTCTCTCTCTCCCGATTGTATTCCCCTCCCTTTCTCTCTCGATCCAAATCTCTTCGCCTCCCGTCCGCCGGCGGCCGGCCACACCACCGTCGACGCCCAGCCTCTACCGACGATATGGCCACCGGATCCAGTAGGAATGAGCTCGGGGAGCGTCGAATTCGGCCGGGACGAACTGCGCGAGGACAATGACCCAGACCGTCGTCGTGGCGAGGCCCACCTCTGCCCCGGCTCTCCTCCCCACCCTTGCGGCGCTCCTCTCCGGCGACGGGGGCGCTCCTACAAAAACAGCTCAGGCCGCGGCCTCGACTGGCCGTGTGTGCAGCCGCAACACCACTCAGTTGGATTCTTTGTCAGGTAACTTGCCATTGATTTCTATGTTCTCTACTACCATAAGAACTTATTTTCAGAAAATAATGCTCTCCTTCTTACTTAGAACTTCAATGCAGAAAGATGCAGAATAGTTCGTGGTGTTGCTCTAGTGTTATTTCCTAGAGATAAGTTGTTGGATAAACTGAAAGTTAGGCTATTCTTGGCATTCGTTCCCAAACATGTAAGTCGGTTTATTTTTCCTCGGGATAAATGCATCGTATTGTGCTGGCTTTGAATTGCATATTAATTCATGGAACATAACAGTTAAACCTGAAAACGATACATACTGATTCCTACAAATAATCGAAGAATCTACTTAGTGGTAGCGAATGGTTCATCAAGCATTTCGGGCTCTGAACCAAGCTGTGTGTATGGTACTTTAATATTGCTGTTGATTTACCCTCAGTGAATTTGTTGTGATTGAGATGTTCAAAATCTTTCCAAGTCGAATAATTCGGCATAAATGTGACTATGAAACATGATTTTGATCGGTATGTTATTCATTATCAAGCGTTCATGCCCATGGCCAGAAACTGTATATTTGAAGTTATCCTATTTCATTTAATTAATTCTATTGGTGGTTTCAATGTGTTATCTTCAGTCAGAATTCTTTTGCATCATGATGTTATTTGTGCAGATGAGTGATATCAACAGGAGATAAATCTTTTGCATGTTTTGAGATGCCTTAAAACTCGATTAAGCATTATGGTAGCTTACAGGAGACAATGGACAATTTGGAGAGCCTTTTCCGGGATGTGGAGATATTGATACTGTCTGATTTTCTGGATGTATGTATGGAGTGTTTTAAAATTGATGATACACTCTACAGGGATGAATACCACTCAAGCCCTAGACAAAGCATATTTGGTCACTGAAGACTGTGAACTGTTTTGGATTATTTTATCATGGGTGGTATATTGGATATTCAATTCAAGATCGGGAAGTTTTACATGACTTTGTACAATATTCTGTACTTAGCTGAATGAAATCGGCGCCTCTGGCACCTTTCCTTGTTAAAATATTCACACTGGATGTTGTTTGAGGTTTCCATTGGTTTCATGTATTACTAGATTTTCACTCACACTTGAAAAAAATATTTTTTGTTGAAGGAGAAGTCCAGAAATAGACTCATTGTTTTTACTCACATGAAAAAGTGCTAGACTTTTTTCCCACCCGATGCCTACATGCTTGGGCGGAGGAGTCGAAGACACTGTCATATGCACACACATTGTCAAATTAAAAATATTGGTGGTTTAGGCAATTGACGTGAATCAATATTTTGGCCTCAACAGGTTCCATCTAGAAATTATATGTTCAACCTATAAACATAATTGGTAATACTGCCCATTTCCATTACCACGTTTATTTGATGAGACCAATTAATATTGGAGTGCTCCATGATTCATAATTCAATATTTGTCCTTGAGTAATTCAACGATTTATCAAAACTTATTGATGTTGCTACATATTTTATCAATACAATTCTTTTACAATCCACTAGTGGCTTAAAGAATGGCAACATGTACAATTAATTATAACAAGATAGATAACTATTTCAAGGGTGGTATAATCAGAGTAGATACAAAGAGTTGCAAACCACAGAGGAATAGGTGCTACAATTCATAACCGTTACATAAACAATGTTTCCATATGGAAAAAATCAGAGGAATAAGCAACGGTAATGCACTTATCCACCTCAGATCGAGAAGAGCTACAAAAAATTTCGTGTACTGAAAAAACTACTACGGCTCCACTGAACGACAATATCACATAGAATAAATCCCCAAATACACAAAACTTATCGGTGGAAAACTAATTAAATTGGAGTACGTGCTCCCCCATAGCCGGGATGTACTTGTTGTTGTTCGGAGTAGATCGTGCCAAATTGAGTGAAACATCAGTCAAAAGCATATGAAAATTGAGTGAAACATCCGTGAAACACATATGAAAATTCGGAAACATATTATAAGACAAAAATAACAATCAATCACCAACAAAAATCATGTAAAAAACCTCAATCATCGCCAATAAATTACCTAGATAGTACCATCGAAATCATGGAAAATTTGATTCCATGTAAAAAAGAACAACAATCATAATTTGGCTGGATGTACCAAGCTAGAAATTAGTCGAGTCGTTTGTCCATGTGCTATTTTTGGCGTGTATAGAAAATTGCGGCTCCTATGTGATACCCTAGGGAAAGCAACAATTGACTTTAGTGTAAGAAATAATGAACCCCATGTGACTCGGCTATAACCTCAGTTGAAACTCTAGAGACACATAAAACAATGTGAAAGGTCTTGTTCGGAGTAGATCGCGCCAAATTGAGTGAAACATCTGTCAAAAGCATATGAAAATTTAGTGAAACATCCGTGAAACACATATGAAAATTCGGAAACATATTATAAGACAAAAATAACAATCAATCAATAACAAAAATCATCTAAAAACCTCAATCATCGCCAATAAATTACCTAGATAGTACCATCGAAATCATGGAAAATTTGATTCCATGTAAAAAAGAACAACAATCATAATTTGGCTGGATGTACCAAGCTAGAAATTAGTCGAGTCGTTTGTCCATGTGCTATTTTTGGCGTGTATAGAAAATTGCGGCTCCTATGTGATACACTAGGGAAAGCAACAATTGACTTTAGTGTAAGAAATAATGAACCCCATGTGACTCGGCTATAACATCAGTTGAAACTCTAGAGACACATAAAACAATGTGAAAGGTCTTGTTCGGAGTAGATCGCGCCAAATTGAGTGAAACATCTGTCAAAGGCATATGAAAATTGAGTGAAACATCCGTGAAACACATATGAAAATTCGGAAACATATTATAAGACAAAAATAACAATCAATCACCAACAAAAATCATGTAAAAAACCCAATCATCGCCAATAAATTACCTAGATAGTACCATCGAAATCATGGAAAATTTGATTCCATGTAAAAAAGAACAACAATCATAATTTGGCTGGATGTACCAATCTAGAAATTAGTCTAGTCGTTTGTCCATGTGCTATTTTTGGCGTGTATAGAACATTGCGGCTCCTATGTGATACCCTAGGGAAAGCAACAATTGACTTTAGTGTAAGAAATAATGAACCCCATGTGACTCGGCTATAATCTCAGTTGAAACTCTAGAGAAACATAAAACAATGTGAAAGGTCTTGTTCCGAGTAGATCGCGCCAAATTGAGTGAAACATCCGTCAAAAGCATATGAAAATTGAGTGAAACATCCGTGAAACACATATGAAAATTCGGAAACATATTATAAGACAAAAATAACAATCAATCACCAACAAAAATCATGTAAAAACCCGAATCATCGCCAATAAATTACCTAGATAGTACCATCGAAATCATGGAAAATTTGATTCCATGTAAAAAAGAACAACAATCATAATTTGGCTGGATGTACCAAGCTAGAAATTAGTCGAGTCGTTTGTCCATGTGCTATTTTTGGCGTGTATAGAACATTGCGGCTCCTATGTGATACGCTAGGGAAAGCAACAATTGACTTTAGTGTAAGAAATAATGAACCCCATGTGACTCGGCTATAACCTCAGTTGAAACTGTAGAGAAACATAAAACAATGTGAAAGGTCCTAACAACAATTGACACAAATATTCAGGAATGCAACATGGTGGATCGTACTCTTTATTGTTTGCATTATCATCTTTGCCCTAGGTTCGAGTGCAAGACAACAATTATGAAAATGACCGGTAGTCAACAGGCGCATATAAATTAAAGGCCTTGAAATGAACATGAGCCAATATATCGCCTCAGTAGACTATACTAAACGTGACAACAAGAAATCATGAACCTTGAGGACTTGTGTCCGAACAGTTTGCACACATATTCAGTACATGCACATAGGGGGCCAAACAAATCCAGTTTTTTTTACACTATAAACCGAACAAACACCCAATATACCCACAATGATATTATATCAGCTTCCGATGATTAAAAGATAAAAAGACATGCTAACTTTATTTTCCTATTTCTTTGAGAGGGAATGAGGCATTTTACTATAATACTTGAAAAACAAAAAGCAACGACAACAAGTGTCTAAAAACTGAGACAAGGCATGGAGATTCTGATCATCCCGAAAGAACTCATATGCCATGCATTTGATTCAGTACCAATCAAGTATTTTCTTGGTGAATAACCCGGAACATCTCAGCAAGTAGCAAAGAACATGGGTTAAGAAACTAACAACCCCTGCATAGTTTGAATCTCGAATGATACCAGTATGAATCATCATTTGAATCAACAATTGAAAAGTTTTAACATAATAAAAGGACTGGATACATAAAAAGGAGTGGTGTCTGGCAGTAGAAGTAAAGGCTTCCCAGAATCAACAGTTTGAGAAATTCTGGCATATTACACTAACTGAAGGGAGAAGGGCGTTCTTCTGTTCAACGCTACATAAATGGACAGAGGAGATTAAATAATGAACCTTATAATGCACTAAAGTCATCATCAGAGCTGGCCTGGGGAGCCTGAAACTGCTCTTTTTGAGTGCATGTCCAGATGTCGTGATAAGGGGACTTGCACACACTACAAAATCTTGTTTGATTCACTCCTGTTCGTCCCCCAGGCTCTAATGACTTTGCTGCTTCCTGTGCCAGGACTTTATCTTTGCTTATATTGCCATGGAGATGACTTTTATAACGTTTCACTTTTGTTCGGCCAACAGAAATTGGTATAATAGGGGGTTTAATTGAACTTACAGGGATCATAATCTTCTTCTTTGGGTCCTGGATGTGAAGTTCTCCACCTTCGGTGCCTAATGAATCAGCAATGAAAGGATGAATAATATCATCATTATCATCAGATAGGCATGATCCGTACCCAACCTGACAAGTTGTTTTCATCTTCTTGAATGCCCTCATTTCTTTGTTTCCTTTCTCTATGTTTTTAAAAGCAATCTCACACATGGAATCATCTTCTTCGCCCATCTGCACCATTTCAAGAGCAGCCATATATAACCTCTTGCTATGCAGAGATCTACTAAATGATAGGTCCTCATCAGCATAACCTCTAGATTCTTTACCCCGGGGCGAAGAACAAGCATTTTTGGTCCATCTTTTCATAATGTGGGCATCTGGAATCTTACATACTCCAATATGGATAAGGGCATGTGTACCAAAATGGATGAAGTAAGATGGACATTCAAAGACTCCACACGTATATCATAAATTTAATATAAACTAACCTTGAAAGCATGGCAACAAAGAATGCCAAAATGTTCAAACAGGCCGCACTGGCAGAGAAACGACTTCTGAACCTCATCTATAGTTATTATATACACAACTCTGGACCAGGCCTCGCGCTTTTCAGCATCAACATGGGTAACATCAAACATTTGTCCAGGAATATATTTTGCAATGTTGGGGATATCGCTTATCGGGAACTTATCGGTCGAACATAGATAAGGGGTAAATCGGCCGGTTTATCGGCATATCGGCCGATATATCGGCATATCGGTTGATTTATCGGCCGATTTATCTTATCGGAATATCGGAAGATATCTTGAACAGTGATATTTTGTCACCACATAAGATGATGCTTTCACGAGTTCCTTCAGAAAATGAGAGTACACGGCGTGTGTGTATATCTCTGAAGCATGTCTCTCAATTGGATAGTGAAATGTTAGCTTGATTTTTTTCTGTTCAAGCAACAAAATATAACAAAGTAATCAACACAAAATGATTTTTTTTCTGTTCAAACAACAAATTACATATGAAGACAGCAAAGTAATCAACAAAAAATGATTTTATTACCTTCTTATTGTTCTTCTCTGCTTCGCTATCATTATTCTCTTATTCATCAACCATTTTTGTGTATTGTTTGATGAATTGATGATTTTGGGGGAACATATAATTTCAGCACATGATTTGCACTCTCACTTCGTTGAGTACTGGTCATTCTAGCACAAAAAACATTCTTGAAAAAAGGTTTTGCCCATTTCCTCCTACACTGGTATACTCTCGTCAGAAAAGGATTTTCACCTAGATCATACTTTGATATTATAACTGACCATGCTAACTCAATTCGTCAATAGTTAGCATGCGATGGAGAACCTTATTGAAATCATCGGCAAAATCTTTGTACGTCCTGTACACGTGCCCCAAAGCCTCCTGCGCTTTACGAAGAATGTGCCATTTGCACCATCTATGCTTCGTGTTACGCCATGTCTCCCTTATTGCAATTGTCATAGCCTTGCACTGGTCTGCAAGTGGGAGATCATATAAGATAGCAGTTAATGTATTAGAATATCAAATGGAAGAATACAAAATTACCTGTAAGAATGGTGACAGGCGCTTTTCCTCCCATCATTTTGGCAAATTCTGTGAAAGCCCAATTGAAATTAAGGGCTGCTTCATTTGTAAGCAACACACCAGCAAATACGACACTCTGGAAGTGATTTTTCACTCCAACAAACATACCAAACGACATCTTGTATATATTTCTTCCAAAGGTTGTGTCAAATGTGATTGCATCTCCAAAGTGGTCATAAAGACTTCTACTTTGCCCACTAGACCACATAAGAGCATTTATATGGTTGTCATCGTCAAGTTGACATGCAAAAACAAATCTAGAATCCCTTACAATCATGTCCCTAAGGGTCGCCATTTTCTTCGTGGCATCACACTTAAGAGTTTCATTTGCAATCTCTGAACAAATAGTCCGCAAAGATTTTCTTGTGAAATGAGAGTTTTTAGTTGAACGGAATAAGCTAGATAATATTGTGTTCACTTTTGTTAAACTGACATTGTTTTCCCGGAGATGTTTGACAAGTGACCTAGTCTCAGTATCTATGTGCTTGTGTGAAAACAAATGCTTCTTCTCGGCACAACTCTCAACCAAGTCATGATTGTGGGCCTCAAAAAAGGTCCTCACAAACCATTCTCCACCCGGAGAAACAGCAATTCTCAACATTGCTTTACAGCCACATCTTGTTGTGGATTTCTTTGCGTTCTTCGTTATTCCCTGCCCAAATATAAATTTTATTGTCTCAAATAAAAATCTTCTCCAGTGAAACAGAACATATTTCAAATTGACAGAGAGTTTACCGTGCGCTGGCAGCAAAATTCTTGCATCGTTCTCTCCCCACCCTTTTTTTGGTAAGCATCGCCATTCCTGATGCTGAATCCCATAACCCATGAATAAAGATTATAGAATTGATATCCTTCCGCTGCTGAACTGAAAGTCATTCCTAACTCAGGTTTGAACATAGGGACTGCTCTGTTTGAACATAATGATCTCATTGCAGTTTCAATAGTATTAGAGACCTCCTTTGCTGAAACACTCATGGAAAATGCTTCTGGTCTTTGCTTCCTTTAGTACACAAACAAGATAAAAAATATATTCTTAAAAAATATTTGTTAATATTGGCAATTGAGAAATGAACATTCTAAAGTATGATAAACTAGACATACCGATAACAATAACGATTTCTAGTCCCTGAATCATAATCCGAAGAATCTGCATAGTATCCATCCCCAGGTGCAACTTCTTTTGTCAATATAGCTTCATCATCAGATGCAAAATCATACTCTTGTGAATCTTGTTCATATTCCCTACATTAACACCAAAACATCATATCAACGCCTCCAATTAGGAATTTCTATGGGTTTTTTTAGGAATCAATTTGGGTACATCACTTGTCAGAGAAGAATAGAGGATGCATGTCGTCATCAATTTGTTCTTCACATTGATCGATGACCTCCTTTGTAGAAGGGAGATTGGGAGAATCGAATGCAAATTCCAGAAAGCTGGAAAGAAATTAGCGGTAAAATCAAAAGCAATTGACATAAATAACCTATATTATTGAACATTTAAAGTTCCACGGTCCTTACCTGTCTTGTGAACTAATCCATCTATTTGGATTTTCAACCGAAGATATTAAATCTAAGAATGATTCCGGCAAAGATGCATTTTCCATCCCAAGAAAAATGGCCTACCAAATGCAATAAATTAATAATTAAAATCTGTATGATAAATGTAGGTTCATAGCTCGTTCAGCGAAAATATCTGATTTCAAGTTCATATACTTATATGAAAACTAACAGCAAATGAAAGTTAATTCTTTGAATATTCAGATCTGACACACTATTGTACATCACAATTTCACCAATGAAAATATTTTTGCATCTCAAAAAGAACAAATTCAATAAATATACTGAGCAAATTCAGCACTCGTTCTTTAAAAGGAGTAATACGAATTTGAATCCCCAACTTCAAAGAACATATCATTGATAAAAAAAATGAAAATAGTTTGCGTTCCCCAGCAGCATTGATATACTTGCCTTTGCCCAGAGTAGATCGCCGCAGCGAGGAAGAAGGGGGCTTGCAGAAGATGCCTTGTGTGCGGTGAAGAAGGATGAGAGTGCAGCGGCGACGCCTGTTGTGAAATCGCCGCGCTGCTCTGTCCGCCGCTCGGTGGCGAGGTCGAGCGCACGGAGAAAATGCAACCGCCAGACGCACTTGCCTGGTCGGCGGAGGGAGAAACACCTAGAAAATGGCGAAGGCGCGACAGATCCACCGGGGGGATCGAGCGGCGACACGAATCAGCTCGCTTGGCGGCAGGCTTGAAGGGCAGAGGAGCTCCGCGAACTGCTCGCCTGGATATTTCTCGCTGGGTGGGGATGGGAAGAGATACAATAATATTTGATGGTGGGACCCATCTCCGAAAATACAGGGGGTATATGGGCCTATTGCGTATATGAGAGTAATACTCGAACCCTGTACGCGCGAACTGGAGCAGGTGGCGGCTCCTAACTGGCTAACGGGACTCCGGTAGGTACCGGCTCCTGTAAATATGCATTCTCGGTAGAACAGTTGCTTGTTTGTCCGAAAAGTTATCTACAGTGAACTGCAAGTTGTCTGCATTAGTCTGAAAGTTTCCTTCGCTAACTAGCAATTTGGCTGCATTTCATCCTCGTAGTTGTCGCCTAGAGGAACTAGCAAGTTTTCTGGTGGTCACCTACACAATTGGCTACTAATTATTCTTCACCGTGGCTAAGTTTACTACGAAGTACAATATTTTTAGTACTTCCGCAACTTCACAACAACGCCGATGCAATTTTGGTGTCCGATGAGTCAACTTCATGACAGGGGTAAGCAACTCTATAACGACTAAAAGCAACTTTGGTACAAAAAGAAACAATTTATGTGTGCGTTGAGCCAACTTCACAACATTGGTAAGCAACTTTGGTGTGGGACGAGAAGTTCACAACAGTGGTAAGCAACTCCACAACAAATAGAAGCAACTTTTGTGCGAGGCAAAACAAATTTGATGTTCGTTGAGTCAAATTCATAATTACGGCAAGCTACTTCGGTGCGCGACGAGATAACTTTTGTGTGTGAGGAAGGAAAATTTGTAGGCGATGAAGCAACGTTTCTGGGCGCTGAAGCAATTTTTATGGGCGACGAAGCAGGTTTTGTTAGCGTCGAAGCAACTTTTGTGGGCGTCGAATCAACTTTTGTGGGTGAGGAAGCAACATTTGTAGTGGTCGAAGCAACTTTTTGCGGACAAAATTTGTAGTGTCCGAAGCAACTTTTGTGGGCAACGAAGCAACTTTTATAGTGGCCGAAGCAACTTTTGTGGGCGCCAAAGCAACTTTTGCGGCCAACGAAGCAACTTTTGTGGATGAGGAAGCAACATTGTAGTGGTCGAAGCAACTTTTGTGTGCGACGAAGCAACTTTTGTGGTCAACGAAGCAACTTTTGTGGGTGAGTAAGCAACATTTGTAGTGGTCGAAGCAACTTTTGTGGGCGACGAAGCAACTTTTGTAGGTAACGAAGCAACTTTTGTGGGTGAGGAAGCAACATTTGAAGTGGTCGAAGCAACTTTTGCTGGCACCAAAATAATTTTTGTGGAACGAAGCAACTTTTGTGGGTGAGGAAGCAACATTTGTAGTGGCAGAAGTAACTTTTGTTGGCGCCAAAACAACATTTGTTGGCGACGAAGCAATTTTTGTGGGCGACGAAACAACTTTCGTGGGCGCCGAAACAACTTTTATGGGTGAGGAAGCAACATTTGTAGTGGCTGAAGCAATTTTTGTGGGCAACGAAGCAACTTTTGTTGGCGACAAAGCAACATTTGTGGGCGTCGAACCAATTGTGGTGTTCAATGAGGCAACTTTACAACAACGGCAAGCAACTCCACAACACGGTTAAAACAACTTTGGTACGACACGAAGCAAATTTCATCGCGCACAACAGTGGTAAGCAATTCCACGACCGCTAAAAACAAGTTTAGTACGCTACGAAGCAAATTTGGTGTGCGATGACACCAGGGCCGGTCCTGAGATTTTTGGTGCCCAGTTCGAAACTAAAATTTAGGACCCCTGATATAGACAAGTAAACAAATTTTTACGTGGAAAACCCTTACAGGAAAAAACCACGACGCACGAAGGCCCAATTTGCCGGGTCAAATTTTTATGTGTTGAGACCATTACAACAACGCTAAGCAACTTTGATGTGCCTTGAGACAACTTCAAAACAACGGTAAGCAACTTTGGTGTGCGTTGAATCAACTTCGCAATAACGGTAAGCATTTTGTTGTTCAAAATGATAATTAGTGTGAGATGATGTAACTTCACAACATCGGTAAGCAACTTTGATGTGCGATTAGGCAACTTTAAAACCATTAAGGACAACTTTGATACGAGAAGAAACAACTTTTGATGTGCAATGAGGCAACTTTACAATAGCGGTTAGCAACTCAACAACCTAGCTAAGCAACTCAACAACCTAGCTACTAGACCCAGACTAAATTCGCAATGCAAACTAGGCGGGTGCGGGTGTGCAGCAAAAAAATTGCAATGCAAGGGAAGCACAAAAAACCAGACTAGGCTGCAAAATTTGACTAGGACAGCTTGTAGCTGTTTTCCAAAAAAATTGCAATTATAGGGACCTTGATGCAAAATGGCGAACATATAAGGCTGGACTAGGTTTCTCGAGAGCAGTTTCCACTTTCCAGATTCCCAAACGCATCGCAGGAAGAGAGCACTGTGAGAGGCCGTGGGTCACCGGCGCTGTCGCATCGCAAGGACGCGGGGTCTGGTCTGCGTCGGCCGTCATCGCCTCGGGCTGGAGCTCGTCATCTGCCGCCTGGCCCGGGGCGCCGCGCGAGCTCCAATCCCACTGCCCAGCCGGCCTCCCCTTGCGCGTGACCCACGCCGCCTGCGATGTGGCGCCGAGCATGGCGGCGTAGACGGCGAGAAGGCAGCCACGGCCGTGGCCAGTAGGAGCAAGCGGTCGCGGCACTCCGGCGAGCATGCGGCCACGGGAGTACGAGTAGTGCATGGGCTGCGCCTGTAACTAGGGAGGAGAGGTGGTCGGATGACAGCGGCAGGACGACAGCGGCGGGGGCCCGGCCGGCCGGCGGTGGGATCCGTGCCAGGGGTGTGGATGTTGGCTAGGACGCGATCGGACGGTGGATGGAGTGGTCGCTAGAGACGTCAGAATAGCGCAGCTGCGCTAGGAGGCAATCACCTATTTGTTTTGGTTCAGGTTAGAGTCGGTCTCCAGTACGAAGCCTTGTCTGGTTGTTAGGTAAAGCGTTTACCCTAGTAGACGATGGGTACAATATAACAAAAGGAGGTTGTAATCGTTTGGTGCAAGGAAGGAATAAGAAAAGAACTGCCTCCAAAGATTTTGAGCATGTCAGAGCCTCTAGAGGCGAACGGGGATAAGTCTGGGCGACTTATTCCCTCCTCGATATCTATTGCGTTCTAAACCTGAAACCCACCAGCTCCTAGTATCACCTCTCGTCTTCCCTCGACTCCATATCAGCCTGATTTAGGCTCATTAGGACCATGACTTATGATGTGTTTCTTTTCACTGCTGACCATCTGTCTTTCATTCCTCGAGGATTAACAAAGGAACTGATCTTAATCTTCAAATCAGTAGACTAGTTCTTGCTTATAGTCTTCCACACAGTTGAAACCACAGTCTATTGCTCACATATTGCACGCATTGCCTTGGGTTCAACCGTTCAAGAGCTAATTAATCATCCAAAAGTTAAATTATTTCATAGAGAAGTGAAGAAACAGATTTTCCAGCTGTTTTGCTTTCTTAACGTTTCCGCAGCATAAGGGAAACTGTTCTGCTTTACATTCAGATGTTCATGCAAGGATGATCTTCTAATGAATTTAGTTGTTTGTTAGTGTATCAACCACTATCCAAGATAGATGAATGCAACAGAAAATATGTACTAAAGGGCTGGCACACTGTAGTGTTGTGGCTATTAGACATATCAACCCATACTCGTGTTTGGACAAGGTGCTTGTGACATAATGTACACCTTACAGTTCTAATTAGGTATGACATGACCACAAGACAAGAGTGTCCACATCCTAGAACTAGAAGGTTACTGAAAACCATTAGGCTGACTGAGTTTTGTTTGTAAGAAGTTTGTGTTGTTAATCTGTTGCAAATATTATATATTTCAAATGTTCTTTTTATTCATTGAAAAATTATATGCTTTTTCAAAGTTAATTTTCCATGTTTCTGGAAAAACCAACCTCGTTCCCTGGCCAACTTTTAAACTTTGAGCCAGCCAGTAACAGTGCTCGAGAGCAGTCCAGAAACAATCTTTCAGAATACTCAACCCTGCAACTCGTTTACTCCGTGTCACCTAAAACAGAGGAAATATTTTTTTGGTAGCATTGATTCTCTATTTCTCTAATAGATCTGAGAGGGTGTAGTTGGTTACCGTGTTCATGCCCAGCAAATGGGTGCCCAACCGTCGAGTGGCTACATGGAGCAAATTGGAGACATGGTAACGAAACTCACTACCTCCATTACTAAAAATAAGGCGTATATGTTTTTCAAAATTCAAACGATGTAAAGTTTGACCAAGTTTTTAGAAAAACGACCATCAACTATAATACTATATGACATCATATGAAAATATATTTCATGATCTATCTTACCATATCGATTTAGTATTGTGGATGTTAATAGTTTTTTCTAAAAACTTGGTCAACTTCACACAGTTTGACTTAGAAAAAAATTATAGGCCTTACTTTTAGGAACGGAGGGAGTACAATACTGCAGAAGTCCAAATGCTGCAACAATTATGAAATAGGATATCATGAAAAATGGTAGAATGTAAGCTTCTTTCTAGTTTCTTCTTGGAAGCGGATTTCAGCTAATCTCTGTTTGGCTGTTATTTCAATATATTGTAATCGTGTGTGAATCTGACACATCTTTGGGAAACTCATCGTTGGCATCTGCGCGCCATTTGTTTGAAGTAGCATCCATTTGTGAACTTTGGAGGAAGTTAGAGAAAACATTATTTCGGTACCTGTTCCTGTGCATCTGTTAGGCAGAGAGCATGTGTTACTTATCTCTCTTTCGTGCAGAATTTCTCTAGTTGTTTATTTGTTGGTGGCCACAATTGAAGTGTCAATGCCTTGATGTGTTCTGTTTGTTGTTTTATAGGTTCCACAAAAAATCCTGAAGACATGTATAGGATCATTGAGCACTTCGCTCTTGGAAGGAGGCGCCTTGAGCTCTTTGGCGAGGACCATAATATCTGTCCAGGTTGGCTTACTCTTGGGAAGGCTTTTTTTTAAGATAAAGGGAGCTTAAAAGGTTTAATTATTACACCCAGACTCTGCATAACCAAGATGCACACAGCCAAAACAAGTCTGAAGTTGGAAAACGTAAAAGGCGAGTTACATATCATAATGAGAAATTGTAAGAACGCTTATGGTGGTGGAGGGCCAATCCGCAAATTATGTTGCCATCCATATTGGATAAAAAGTCTCTCGCCGTATCCTCCAGTCTGGTACACACCTCCATAAATAGGTCTCGATGCACCACACGTTGCAACTGAGACCACGAACGGAGAGTAGCAATAGTCCTGTAGATAACCTGCATAAGAGAAGAATTTTTATCATTAAAAACCTTGTCATTTCTACATAGACACAGCGACCATATTACGGCAAGCGCTCCCACCCTAATAAGTTGTTTAAACCTATTATCCACTCCATTTAGCCAATTGCCAAAAATATTGGCAATGCTTTTGGGTGGATATATAGTAGAATCTATCTGGATGTTGGACCATATAGAACTAGCAAAATTGCACTCGAAGAATAAGTGTTTGATCGTCTCGTCTTTGTGACAGAAAACACACTATTTAATTCCATGCCAATTGCGTTTCGCAAGGTTGTCTTTAGTAAGAATAACCTCTCGACGACGATACCACGCAAAAACTTTGTTTTTTAGTAGAATCTTCATCTTCTAGATTTTCTTATTATTATCTACCGGCACTTCTGCCTGGATTAGTGCTGTGTACATGGAGTCCACAGAGAATTTACCACTATTGTGTAAATTCCACCAAAATTTATCAGTCCCTTGTGTCAAATTGACAGAAGCTAGGCGCTGTAGCAACTCGTGCCGAGCTGCCAGTCTGGGACCAACAAGATCTCTTCTGAACGTCACAGTTGGAGGGTTATGTACCAACACTTGAGCAAGCGTATCACTCTTGTGACGTCCAAGGAATATATCATATAAAGCTAGATATTGTTCTCGGAGTGGGGTAGTTCCTAGCACTTATCCTCTCAGAACCTTATCTCGGACCCATCCTTAATGGAAAATGAACCATATGGGAAGAAGAATTTCTTCGTCGCCATAAGGCCAGCCCAGAAATGCGAATCACCTGGTTTCCAAGAAACTTGTGATACCGCACTTGAGCCAATGTATTTCCTCCTAAGAAGAGTTTGCCACACCCCATCTTCAGTCAGTAGCTTGAACAACCACTTACCAAGGAATGCTCTATTCTTGACCTGAAGGTCATGAATCCCAAGACCACCATGGTCCTTAGGGCGGCACACTATATCCCATTTGGCTAGTCGATTTTTTTTTTCATTATCCCCTTGCCAAAAGAATCTAGATCGAAAGTAATCTAATCGATGCAAGACACTCTTTGGTAATTGGAAGAAAGATATCATATACAGCACCATATTAGTTAGGACTGAATTTATGAGTACCAATCTACCACCCAGGGATAGTAGTTTTCCTTTCCAACTACTCAACCTTTTTTGTAGTTTTTCCTCAACATGCTTCCATTGAGCAATCGTTAGCCTCCTAAAGTTAATTGGGATGCCAAGATAATTTATTGGGAACTGGCCAAGCCCGCAGCCGAATAACTCAGCATATTGAGCTGCCTCGTCCTGAGCGTTGCCAAAACAAAACACTTCACTCTTATGGAAGTTAATTTTTAGACCGGAAAGTTGCTTGAACGCTGATAATATTAATTTCAGGTTTCTTGCCTTTTCCATGTCATGTTCCATAAAAAGAATTGTATCGTCAGCATATTGGAGAATGGATAATCCACCATCCACTAGGTGCGGAACCACTCCAACAATTTGCCCATCCAATTTTGCATGTTCAATGATTATGGCTAACATATCAGCAACTATATTAAATAATATAGGTGATAATGGGTCGCCTTGCCGTAATCCCTTTTTCGTCTGAAGAATGACCTATCTCAGTTTAAGGCTTTATCCTCATCAAACTTTAATAAAGAGGTATGAAGAATGAACTATCTCAGTTTAAGCACATATTCTATCTCAGGTTATTCTATTAGTCCTGCTAAGAAGTTCTATCCTTGCAGGGGTACATGAAAAACTTCACAGACAGGGATGGTAAAGTTTGGCAGGGTAGTGGCGGGCGAAATCCACAACCTGATGCTCCTCACCTCGTTGTGAACTCCCGAGATCGAGAGCCTCTAGCCCAAGTCGCCTCTACATAAGAACCATCAACATCAGTCAATATCTGTGCCCCCAATGGGATCTGGCAGCTCCACTAACGGGAGAACTGGTGCGAGCACCCAGCAAAACGTAGTGACCGTTGTCGGTTCGGAAACCGTGTTGCCGCCAGGTTGGTCTTCCACTCCAATGTCAGGTTTTGGAATGCCCGAGGGAGGGGCTGGTCACAAGAGTAATCCATTTGATAGTTTTGGCTTCACTGGCGCCCCTTATGGAAGACCAAGCGGAGATCATATGGATTTTGACACACACATGTTGTTGTAACATAAATTATAGCCATATGAGTGTTGTAAGGAAACCATTCTTTGATACCTATATTTTTTGTTAATTGGTGTGTCAATTATTTTTGTGTACTTTTACACTGTCTGGCCTTGTATCATCAATTACAGGGCCTTTTCCGAAACATAAAGCCCTGCCTGGCTATATAATTCCTTGCATGGGCAAAGGCAAAAGATTATATGGTTTTGCCATTTCAAATGAAGTTTTATCTGTTATGTATCAAAGTCTTCTTTGCATTTTGGCACCGGTTGCTATCTTCTTACAGCTCCAGTGGAATACAGATATAAGCATCAGATAAAAAAAATAGGGGGACATTAAATCATACTAGCTTTTTTTAGGGATGCATAGCTTGTTTATAGGATTCACTAGTTTCCTCATCTCCTAAGAGTATCTCATCAAGCAACACGTATTTCAGATCAAACACACGAATTTCCAGTCAATCTACTTTATTTTCTATGCCAGCATTCATCATCTTCGTGTGGCATCCATTCTTTGCATGCTGTAAGATTTTACCTCCTCTTTTTTTTTTGAGAACAACCATGTATTTCATTAATCGAAAATCAAGTTACATGAAGCAACATACATGTAAACTAAAGACAGACCGGGATAAACTGATTATCCTGAAATTGCAGATAAAATTATAAAAGATTGAGAAATACAAAACGATCTATAGGGTTTCCTGCATCCACCGTAGCCAGCGGCCGCCACCCAAATCCGGCGCCGCCAAGATGGACACGGAAGAGACGCCGAGCCTCCACCATTGCAAGATCCAAAAAAGCACCATCACCAACAAGGATTCGTGAGTCGATGAACAGTCCTGCTGCACGCAGCGACGCACATGTCGCTGTGGCACGTCTACCGGGGGACGTCCCCATGCTGTCTTGGACCAAGATCCGTCGCCTCCCATCGACGAAGTCGGAGAAGAATGGCAGATCCACCACCTCCGGACCAACAACCTCGTTCAGAAGAACCACCTCGCCTCGGCCGCCAGCGTTGCCGTAAAAAACGACACACGCCAGCGACATGCCGAGAAACTGATCTCGCCAGATCTGAAGAACAGCGAGAAGACCAAGCCGTCGATCTGAAAGACCGACAAGCAAACGTTCCCATCAACTCCGAGGCGCCTTCGTGAAGGTCGCCGCCGGTGTGAGAGTAGAGTTGAGACAAAATTATTTGTCCGGACACCGTTCCGACCACCCAACGACGCACCACAGCAGACAGACCCTAAACCTAATAACTAGACGGCGGAGGGAGAGGGGACCAGCGACTTCATCGGTGGAGATCTGGGAAAGAGCGTCGCCTTCTTATCGCTGTCTCTGGCGCTTTGGAGGCAGGAATTAAGTCTAATATCAGTCGTCCTCCGATTTTACCTCCTCTTTGGCAGTCCAGTCACGGCACCTTCAAACTGAAGCTGTATTCACTGAATAGACCTAACGAAATTTCATGGCAATTTCTATGTTAAAGTTGGACTCATCAGATTTGAGAGGTCACCCACGTACTCTGATACTTGTTGGGCGTTCGGCACTGTAATTTCCAGGATGCGGAGCGCATCATGCGGTCAGTATGGCCATTGCAACCTCTGAGTGTTGTTCTCAGCAGTGCCGTTGTTCTTCTGAAAACGAGATCGCCAACGACCAGATTGGATATCTGTCCCTCCCCTGATGACGACTAATCCCTGCCGCCGTCGCCGTCAATGAAAACGTGCACCTCTCTCAGGCCCCTGAGAGCAATGCATTTGTTGGTTTGTACTGCGCAAGGCTGTCGAATAATGATGTACAAGTACAACCATACAAGATTTCTTAATCCTCTCTCGTGTGGTATTCTCTCGGCGAAGGTCATTTTTATGTTGTACATAACTCACTCAAGATTGGAACTTTTGTTTCCGGTAATCCTCCCGCGGTCTTATCCTGGAATCGATAACTCAAAAAGAATGCTACATTTCATCTTTGTGCATGTTCAGACAGACCATGGCGTGCCAACTGTCAAGAGCAAGACGGGGACAAAAATTAGCATCACCAGCTTGAGTGCTTGACCAAGTATAATGAAATTCGCCAATACCCAAGGAATTCCAATCATTAGCTTAAAATTGCCATCATTCTACAGGATCATTGTGACTCAATACTTTCCACACCACTATTCCGCCCTTGCAACATCGCTGCCTGCACAGCGACCCCTACCGGCGCATTTTGTTTCCTTCGCTCGGATTTTTGCTCCTCCAGGAGAATTCCCTCTCCGGAATTTCTCGGTGCCAGTCTCCGACGCACAGATTCGTACAAAAGCCGACGCCGACGGCACATCGGGCACGGTCTCCTCGCCGAGCGGTTTACCTGGAAATGGGCTGATGGATCCATCGTCGGGTACAGCGGCCGGCGACTTGACATCGTTTCGCGTGTTTGGTGCATGGCGTGGCATTCGTGGCGGCCTCGTGCGGCGCCTTTCGCCCGAAGAGGACAAGAGGAAGATCTGATTCGGAGATGGCAACGGCGATCCTTCCTTTTTTTTTTGGCATGGTAATACGATTCTCATTGATGAATTAAAGACAAGATACAATGTACGTATACACCGATCTTACAGATCTGAAAAGATAGGATAAACTTATGTGACAAACCAACGTCTATCTCTCTCTTCGGCACCACTGTAGCAGCCACCAAAGAAAGATAAGACAGAACGGCGATCCTTCCTGGTCGGGGAGAAAGGGACATGGAGCTCGCGCTCACTTGCTTGCGAAAACGTGCGATGAATGGGAAGAGGATGGCTGATGATTTGCCAAGGAAGCAGGGACCATCTCTCCACCTGAAGCGATGTCTCAAATTACTTCAGAGAGCTTAGTGATGGTGTGTCTCAAATTACTCAACAGCTACATTTCAGGAGAAAAAGAAAGTATTTTGCGCACACTTTTGTAATCTATAAACTAGAGTAGGTGATGTTTTGTTTATTGTCATGAAACTAGTGTTGGTGATTAGTGATGCTGAATTATCCAGTCGTACCACAAGCACCTGCAACAAGCCAACAGCTACCTTCCTAGTATCTTCTGGTTTGTTTTCTCACGGAGACGGATTGAAGCTGCATGTACCGTACAGACCATATATAACCACAGTTTGTCCAAGCAGTACTATTTTGGATTGTGTATCTAGGTTACGATAGGTTGAGATCAAGCTCTGATGGTTTTATGCTGTGTACATGAATTAATTGCAGGAACGAGAAGACGTGGTAGAGCTCGATCAGATCCAGGAACACTAGCTTGATTATTCATAGGGTTCTTTCCAGTATATCTGGTTCGAATACGCGCAAAGATATGATAGGAATGCGCATTTGTCACGTCGCTGTCGAAAAGTGACGAGCCAAGGAGCGTACTCCCTTCGACATGAAACAACAGCCTTTTTTTTTTTTTGGAAAAGGGCGCACCCAACCTCTGCATCGATTGATGCATGCGGATTTTATTAATTATTCATCAAAAGACCGACAAGCAGTATACATCAAAAAGATCCGAAGCCTCCAATCAACACCTACACAACAGCCATGATGAGTGGTTTCTTTCATGCTGAGGTAGCTACCTGACTACTCCATCTGACAAGTTAATTAATGATGATCATCGTAGCACAAATAAGGCACCTAATTTTGTTTTCTGTTACCGACCGTTTAGCTAGTTACTGCTTAGATCGCAGGAGAATATATAACGCATCCACAACAAGGAGAAAATGCTTAAGGAGACGACTCCAAGAAGAAATGATGACGATAAGTTAGTACTACTAAAGATAGCAATAGCACCTCCTCATAGATATGAGATATCTCCTACTCCGTCCGTCCGCGAATAAGTGTACAACTAAGTTTTGTGTTAAGTCAAAATTTTAGTATTTTGACCAATTTTATAGGCAAACGTAACAGCATTTATTATACTCCCTCTGATCCCAAAAAATTGTCGCTGGTACACGTCTAAAGTTGTGCTACGTATGTAAACTCCTTCCGACAATTAAAATGGATCGGAGGGAGTACTAAATTAGCATCATCAGATCCGTATTGAAATGTACTTTCATAATATACCAATTTGATCTTATATGCGGAAATTCATATTGGGTCATGGGTGCAGATGCACCCACTGCTCAAAAAATAATTTTCAAAATAACAAAAATTTAAAATAAAAATTTCGGATATACTTCAAGACATTTTATGTTAGCGCAAAAAGTTTCGTGAAAAAAAGACATTTTTGTGACCTGTGCAAAAAACACAAATCCGGGCGCTCCAAAATGACATTTACGAGACTTTTTTTTTTGTCTTTTTTGCACAGATCACAAAAAAAAATCTTTTCTCCGCGAAACTTTTTGTGCTAACACAAAATATTCTGATGTATATGCGTTTTTTTTTTGACATTTTAAAAAGCTTTTAAAAATGTTTTACTACTCTTTTGTATAAAGTTGGTCAAACAATCTTAATTTTGACTTAGTAAAAAACCTATAAGGCCATGTACACTGCTAAGTGCTTAGCGGATGCTTAAAAATAAATCAAGCATTTTATAAACACAAATGCTTATTCTTATAGGGGAGGTGCCTAGTTAAGCATCTGTCTTTGTGTAAATAAGCACTAGTGCCTAATGAAAAACCGGTTTATTTTTCCAAGCATCTCCATAAGCACCTTGCATAGTTGCATTGTACGTGCTCTAAGTACACTTATTCGCGGACGGAGGGAGTATCTGATTAATGAGAACACATACCTTTTATATCTGTTTTCAAGGATACGCCCTAAGAGACGTACTAGCTCTGTTCCTATGAATAAGGTGCACGCGTATTTCGAGACAAACTTTGAACGAAAAAATTGAGCAAAAATATTTCAATTATATAGTACATTATTGATATTGTTAGATTCATATTGAAAACCAAAGTGATACCAATTCTGTATCAGATAGTCCTTATATACATGGAATAATTCTTGGTCAAAAACAAATCTTGAAAACCGTGCACGTCTTATTCATTGGAATGGATATAGTATAAGTTTCATAAAAGAAAGAAGAGGTAGGTCAAGAGGCCGATTACAACGTATCTGGTGCACGCACTCAGGACGCTAACAACCGACAAACCCGATTAGTCGCCAACCCTCCACCTATCCACCTGTCGCAGGCTACCCCTAAACAATTCGGCCGACCGCCAGAGCTCACCCTCAGCTTCGATCTTTTTTTAAATTAACTCCATGCAGCATAGTTATACTCATGATCGAAATTACAAGTGTTAGGGCAAGTATCAATTAGGGGTGGGCATATAAACCGAAAACTGAAGCCGTATTAGCCAACATTGAACCTGAATTGACCTAAACCGAGAAATACTGTTTCTGAAAAACCAAATTTACACCAGTGCTTTCGGTTTTAGGTTTCGGTTGACCGAATGACCGAATGGAGCGAATACACATGTATGAAATATTATAAACAGCCCAGCCCAATGGGTCATCACTCCCACATTCCACTCCGCACCCCGTCCCCTCCATGCTCCCGTCCAGCAACCATGTGCGACGACATCATCAAATGGGATGAGATCGAGACGGAATTTTAGAATGCAGCGGCGGCGGAAAGGATCGGCCTCCCTCGTCCCCTACTACGACGATGAGCTTGCCATTCACGTCACCCTTGAGCGGTAGCTCAGCGACACGGGCGGTTATAACTCGACGCCGGCTAGCCAGGGCCAAATGCAGCAGCTGGTCCACGCCTCCGCCTCACGGATCTGCGTCGTGTTGCTTAAGTCGGTCCGCGTCGCCGCATATGCATAGGTACTCTCCCTTGAGATCCACTCCGCCATCACGCAGGACAATGCCCTCGTCGAGCTGCTCACCGTCCCTGCCCCACCGGTTCAAGCTCCGCTGGTTGGAGGATGGTGCCGGCTGGTGCTGCTGCCTCCGAGCCAGCTAGGACGAATGGCGGAGTCCGAGGCGTGGGCTAATACGTCCAAAACGTATCTATAATTTTTTATTGATGTATACTATTATTGCTACATAGTTTTATTATTATTTTATATCATTTTATTGCGTTTTTACTGGACTAACCGATTAACCCAGTTCCAAGTGTCAGTTGTTGTTTGCTGCATAATTTTTTGCATCACAATTTTCGTCCAAAAAAATAACAGGAAAAGACCGGGAAAAAATAGGAATCCACCTAACTTTTCGAGACAGAGACATAAAGGGAGCCACACGGAGGCTGTCGATGTGGCCATGGAGGCAGGGGCCTGGGTGCGCCGGACCCACGGGCCACCCGCCACCGCCTCGGGCACCCCGTCGCGTCGCCCCTTCGCCTATATGCTCTTCCCGACTAAAAAACCGTAATGACGGAGGCAATTCACGAAACTAAGATACAGAGTCGCCGTTCTCACAAAGACGAATCCAGAGCCCTATTCTGCTACTCTGCACGAGGGGAAATCATTGCCGAAGGCATCTACACCACCATTTCAGTCTCCATGATGATGCATGAATAATTTATCTCTCCTCCATCTTTCTCAATACAAAGGTCTCATGAGTAGTAACATGATCATGATCCATATGATGTAATTCATTTTACCTGTTATGTTTGCTCGGATATAATGAATTGTAAAGTTATGATCATATCGTGCATGTTATATTGATGGAAATGGATTTTCTACAACCTATATGGCGCACAACCCGTATCTCAACCGTCCGTTCGCGCGATTGAACGACCCAGATTTGGCATTGAATGCATTGAATGTTCAACACATTCAACGTCAAATCTCGACCGTTCAATCGCGGGAACGGACGGTCAGAGATAGGCGTTGTGCACCATATAGGTTGTAGAAGCTCATATCCAATATTGATGATGCTATTTGCTATATTTAATTGCTTATTTACTGTTTGTACATGCTCTCCGATTTAAGGGTAGACTATGGCCAAGTTTATGTTTTGTCTCCCAGAGTGGGTAAGTGTTCGATAGTCGGTTCAACCTTGTTTTTTCAGCGCTCGAGTGATAGAAACGAGCAAGTAGGGGTACTATGTTGTTGCTACTAAGAATAAAATAATTGTTGCTAACCATGCAACCGTTTACATCATGTAATAAGCTTAAGACAATACTATGTTGTTTTCAACATAATAACTAAAGAGGCAAATTATAGAAGCGTGTTCGAAGTGGAGTTTTTAGGTATAGATGATAGCTGGGTGGCGGTCTATATATGTTTCACACATGATGCCTATCGGAATAATGCCATGAACGTTTCTTGTAGCATAATTGTTTGTCACCAATCCTGTCAATTGTCCATCTGTAATTTGTTTCCCAATAGTGTTATATTTTTATGGAGAGATAACCTATAATGATGCTATGTCCCTCGGTCCATTTTTTTACATTGTTTACAATCTCGTTTACTTACTTTTCACCATCAGCTCGCTGCTCCATTTTAAATTTTATTGTCTTTCATTCATATTTCCACATCATACGTTTAATACTTGTTTTGACAACCTTCCTGAATGTTGGGGACGAGAGAGTTATGTGTTCTGTGTGCATGTAATATTAATTTACCGAGGACTTCGTATTTCTACTGGTTCGATAAATGTTGGTTCTCAATCGAGAAAAACTCTTACTGTTGTCTATATCATTCCCTTCCACTTTGGGGATCCCAACGAAGACCTCACGAGCATACCTCAGAGGCGCCGTCCATGTTAGCACTTCATAGTGGAAGCTTTCGCGGGGAGCTATTCTCGGCATCGACTAAATTGACTACTTCCGCTACATCGACACGACTGACCTTCCATAGGAGTTTGGAGATATTATCTCCAAATCGAGTACAGTCATCTTCCGCTTCATCGACGGTTGTCAAGGATATTACCCGTTGCCTGCACCTCGATAGTGATCTTGGTTATGTGTTGGCGGATAGCAATTTTTTTGTTTTGCATAACACGTGCCCTAACAGTGGTATCAGAGCAAGTACTATGTATAGTTGCATAGTAGAAGTTATTGAATAACGGCATTGCATAAAGTGTTGTGCAGGTAGTAGATGTGGCATACTACTAGATTTTCTTGTTTGTTTCTATTTAATTATATGGTTTTGATCTCGACGATATCGGGTTGTATTAAGAGGTCCAACAAACCTTACGATTTTCAGATTGAGACATGCTCAGGATGACTTTGGCTTCACTTTAGTTGAGAAAGATAACATGTAAATATGAGGGCTTGTAGATTTGATCTACACTGGGGTCACGGTTACGAATAATTTTAGCATTGGGTTTGAGATTTTCGAGCCTCTCGTTCAATGCATTCCGAATGCTAATCTAATGAACAAAATAATCATGGTTATGGTTACGTAGGTAGAAAACGGTTTTGTAAGTTACTTATATCGAAATATGTTTATATTTCCATTATACTATATGATTATGACTCATATATAATTGTAATTTTTTTACACTATTTCAGTTTTTGCATCATTTTTTGAGTTCGCTCTACCTTCTAAAAAAAGTCCTTAGCCACTGGATGGCCGCGGCGCCGCCGCATCGCGTGTGGGGTAGCCAGGGCCATCCATCGCCCTATTTTCAAACGAAATTGCTACTCACTCCGTTTTTTAATATAAGATGTTTTAGGTGGTGCACATGTTGTCTATATGCACACTAAAATGAGTGAACATACACATAAAAATGTGTCTAAATACATATGTGTGCATGTGCATGTGGACAAAAGCTAAAACATCTTATATTAAAAAACGGAGGGAGTATCACCTTATTTTAAACAACCTAGCATGAAGTGTCAAAGGTTTTAATTGAAGTGCCAAATGCTTAATGACACTAGACACGTGCAAAATGAAACGAAAAGGAAAGGAAAGACTCCTCGAAATTAGGCTAGCGATACACACGTGGCCAGGTTTTGCCTTGGCAGCCTATTTATACCCCGGCCATCACATATTCCTCTGCGGCTAGCTAGTTAGCAAAGGCAGCGAACGTGGCCATCAAGAACGCGAACAGCTAGCCGAGATCCAAAATCAGCTCAAACCGTTTCTCTATTCTTTTGTTGAAGCTACAAGCGAGGGAGGAAGATGGAGTCCTTTCGCTAGGTTGATCTTCGTACGCGCGCGCGGCGAGAGGAAATCAACTGATTGTGCGTGGTGGAGCGCTGTGGTCTGTCGTCGCGGGCAATGTAAGTTCTCATTCTCTCTGGGTTTTTTTTTTAGGCAAAGGTTCTACGGTATATTTTCATTTATAAATTCAAACAATGCCAGCTTTTCCTAACATGATAAAGAAACTAAGGAAGAGTCGAATCTATCCAATTCTTCAGACAAGCAGCCTGCTTAGTCTTAATATGATAGCCCAAAACTTGGAGTTCTTTTTTAAGACAAGCAGCATGCTCACTCTCTCTGGTTGTGCTCATGCATGCATCTACGTTAGTTTTTGGTAAGACCTTTACACATCTGGGTGGTGGCCAGTAGACGCGTACTTGAAGAAGTTGAGCTTAGAAATGCACCACAAATATCATTTCTCCACAAACTTGACACATCTATCGAACCCTCTTGGATATGTTTGTTGTCCATTTTTTTCATAACTTTTTTGTATTGTTTTCTTTTGAATTTCGTAATTAGGGAGGAGCATATGACCTCGAGAGCCAAAACGGCACTTCATGTATGCAGAGGCCGGGGCTTCTCCCCATTTCTAAAAAAAAGTATGGTGTTGCTCTACGGGAGGAAGGAGCTATAGATTTTTCTTTCGATAAAGGGAATATATTAATTAAAAAATATACAAATATATTAACAACATAATGTTAAAACATAGTCAAGACATTCAAAATACACACAACCAAAAAAGTAAAGGAATAACAAGAAAAATCATGGGCTCGCGGCGTATGAAACAACCACTACCATTGACAACGGTGACATACATATCAGTATATTTATGCGACATACGTGCGTTCCGTGGCTAAGTATGTGTCGTCGCATGCTTTGAATAATATCTTTCTCAGGTGGATGTTTGGATCAAGATGCATTAGTACTACCCTAATTAACACACACAAGCTATGAAATTCTCTCTCACGGCCCTCATCATTTCTCTCATTAACGTGACTCTACGTACTGCCCGCGGAGCCCGGAGGACGGGAGGAGGCCGGTGAATGGTCATTCAGTAATAACGACGTAGGCCATTTAGGAACGTCCAACTCCCACCAATGGCGAGCTCACAGCTGAAGCAAAAAGAAACAAAAGAGGTGCCCGGAGCCGTTGCTCTCGCCGCTTGTCCGGAGCAAGAAACCACCACATACTATACGCGCGCGCACACACACACGCTCCGTACATCCGAAAGCCTCCTCTCGCAACAGCAACGCGCTCGCGGCCAGGTCGGCTCTCATCCGTAGCCGTCTAGCCCAGCTCTTTTGGAGTTTCTTCCCGGGCGGGGCCCCGAAATCTTTCCCGGAGACGGTACCATGCTCCCCACCGTCGGCGTAAGTACAAAATACTCCCTCCGTTCGGATTTAATTGACACACATTTTGTTACATATGGATGTATCTAGACATCAAACAAGTATAGATATATCCATGTTTAGACAAAACCAAGTCAATTAATTTGGAACGGAGCGAGTACAAGTTAGCCTTGGACCTGGACGTGGAGAATTGACTGACTGGCCTGGCCGTATTCATGCAAGGATTTCCACGCAACACGTGCGTCCTGCTCTGACCCATCGAGCGTGCAAGGTGGCGCGTCGCTACCTCCGTGGGGGCAGCAGCACTGCGACGGGCTGCGAAACGCGCCACACTACCCCCTATGTGGCCCGAGGGATATAGCTCGGACTTAAGATCAAAGTCACCGCTCACTTCAACCTTAGAGATCTTTCTATGGCCAATTTGTTCTGTATCGATGTCTATCTTTGCCCGACGTTGTTGAATAATTAATAATATATAGTTGAATGTATCAACCAATGCAGAAACTAAGGGTCCTTATCCTTTGGGAAAAAAAAGTTCAGCCAAAGGGAAATTCAACGATGCTTTAACCATATTTAAAAATACCATAACATATGCATGGCTTGTATGACACAAATTTGATGTCATTGGGTTCATATATGTAATTTCTTATTACATTGATTTTTAACTATTGGCAGAAAATCAGAGTAGAAATTTAGGGTCCAAGTGTGAACTTAAACCTCAAAATATGCCTCGTATATCTGGATGGAGCGATTAATTATATCATCTAATTACTTTTAGCGAACTATAGATTATGTATACTTCGAGTATTTTCTTTTGTCCATGTTGATGACGATTAATTTCTTCAGTGATAAAGAGATAGCATCATTCATTGCTCGCAATAGGTATCACTCGCTTAGACAAGAAATATAATCCAATTGTACAAATTTTGCAAACAATGTGTTCTCAAGGAAACATTGCCTCACAAAACTAATATATAATTCTATTTGTTGCCTGTATATATATAGCCATCTTTTTATAACTCTCGTGGAATATATTTTTCTTCTGCGGCAAAGAGCTGAGGTTTCGTAACGGAGTGAGTACAATCTAGAGCAGCCATAAAAAGGAACCATTTACCAAACTTAGTATGTCCTACATCTACCAAGCAGCATAATAATGTGTAGCGAGAGTAAGAGTCACTCTGTGCAGAAAAAATTACCTATCAGCTATCACACAATTTGGTGAAACAAACTGCGTGGTAAACATAGCCATAAGTCACTACGGGAAAGCCACGAAACGCGGCGTAGGCACGTTTGCCGTCGGCGTATCGCCGTCGGCGTATGCGAGGCCGTCGGCGTACGCCCTCATACGCCGACGGCTATGCCGTCGGCCTATGATGCAAATTTTTTTAATTTTTTGAATTTTTTTGAAAATTTTGAACTTTTGTTTTAACTTTTTAAACTTTTTTTTTCTATTTTGAAATTTCTAACTCAGCTACTTACTAAATCTCTAATTACACATTTAATCATAGGTCAAAATACTTACGCTGGTCAAAGTTCCCGTTCGGTCACCCATCCTCAAATTGCTCCAGCCCAAGCACGCTTAACCTTTGAGTTCCTTCATTGTTAGCTTCCAAATGAGAAATGAGAACTTACTGATACTTATATCATATCAATCATATTAACCCCTAATTTAGGATGTTACACTTTTTCATTGTTTAAATTTAGAAAATTCATTTGAATAAGTAACAATGATTGTAAAATAGTATATTTTTAATAAATGAAAAAATAAAATTATTTTTACTTTTATTTCCTTTTTACATTTAATATGGAATAATTCATATCTTTAATTCCGTTAATCGAAATTTGAAAAATAAAATGTCTATGTCAATTAGAAAAATGGGAGGAATTCAAATATGACATCCATATCATCCTTTGCATTGTATAAACATCGATGGTTTTAGAAAATTGATTCTTTTTCCTATTTAAATGACTTTATGTCGATTTTCCAAAATTAATTGAAATTGAACTAGAAGTGTGTGATAGTTTGGTCTAATTTTTTTACAAAATTACTTTCTAGGTACAAAAGTAGTGACTTTATCACAGAAACATCGATAGTTTCGAAAAATGTGACCCCTTTCAATGAATAGACATGACGGTCATTTTGACCGTTTTTTCACAAAAATAAAAGAAATTGAGAAAATACTCAAAAGATGAATTCCTTTGACATGGAGTCCTCTTATGTGTACTAGTTGCTAGGAAAAATGATAAACTTGAGTTTTGACAAATATTTCAAAAATATGCTTCACAAAAAGATCTATCATCCATAGACATGTATAACTTTCGTGTCAAATGACCAAGTTATGGCCATCCCCATGCCATAGTTTGTGATAATGTGTCCATATTTGAAAACATAGGGGTGCCTTGGTAGGGCAAACATTGTTGCCAAAAACAAATTCCAAATTATTTTTATAAATATCATTTTCCATTTTTTAAGTGTCAAAAATGACTTTTTAATTAAGCAAGTAACAAACATATGTTACAAAATGTCATGTGCACGGTGAAAAAGATTTTATGGATGTCATATTTGGATTCCTCTCATTTTTCTAATCGATTTAGACATTTAATTTGTTAAATTCCGATTTACGGATTTAAAGATATGAATTATTTCATATTAAATGAAAAATAGAAAAAAAATATACGCCGACGGCAATAGCTCAAAAGAAAAACAGAAAATCTAGGCCGACGGCAATGCTGTCGGCGTAGCTCAAAAAACAATAGACCGACGGCAATACCGTCGGCGTAGCTAAAAAAAGAAAAAAAGATCTACGCTAACCTGAACATGTTCTGGCCGTCGGCGTCTTGAGGGTTTCCCGTAGTGAGTACTGCCTACGTTCGGTCTGATCAACCCAATCCATCTGTGCGGCGAGCCTAAGACTGATCGGACCAGATGGTTGGCTGACGCTAGCCAAGCAGAGACTATCGTACACGGGCGCACCGCCCCTAATAAATACCCCAATCCTATGTAGTCCATGTCCGAACCTCTTGGGGAGATAACACGTAGTGACCTTGCCTCCCGTCAGTCGCCACTCCCCTACTCCTACTCTCGTGGAGCTGCATTCCGACCAAGTCCTGAGTGTAGCGGCCTGCTCTCAAACCGCCATCAGAATCCGGTGCTAGACATCTCTGATGTGCATGCCGCGCACGGTTCACTCGGGACGATGACCTTTCCCGCCATAGGAAAGAAAACGGGTTTTAAGTCTTAGCCAACACTTTGGGTTCTTCCAGTACTGCCGTACAGAGTTGAGAATTAAGTTTGATGATCTCATCAAGTTTTTGACACACGAGAGCTTCTGTTTCTTTGCTCCGATTTTGCAGGATCTTGATCGATTAGACGGCCGTTCGTTCTGGACACGGATCTGACTGGCATTGTTGTGGCTGATCGATCAGTTTGTGCTCAACTGAAGTTCTTTCTTCATCGGCCGGCAAGTGTTACTTAATTACATTTGAGGATCCGAGATGGTGCTTGCCAGCACGCCCAAGGTGGTGCTGGGATGCGTGGCCTTCGTCATCTTCTGGGTGCTGGCCGTGTTCCCGTCGGTGCCCTTCATGCCGGTGGGCCGGACGGCGGGGTCTCTGCTGGGCGCCATGCTCATGGTGCTCTTCCGCGTCATGACCCCCGAGGAGGCCTACGCGGCGATCGACCTCCCCATCCTGGGCCTACTCTTCGGCACCATGGTGGTCAGCATCTTCCTCGAGCGCGCCGACATGTTCCAGTACCTCGGCAGCATGCTCTCCTGGAAGAGCCGCGGCAGCAAGGACCTCCTCTTCCGCGTCTGCCTCGTCTCCGCCGTCGCCAGCGCGCTCTTCACCAACGACACCACCTGCGTCGTCCTCACCGAGTTCATCCTCAAGGTGGCCAGGCAGAACAACCTGCCGCCGCAGCCGTTCCTCCTCGCCCTCGCCTCCAGCTCCAACATCGGCTCGTCCGCGACGCCTATCGGCAACCCGCAGAACCTGGTCATCGCCGTCACGAGCGGCATATCCTTCGGTTCCTTCCTCTTCGGCATCTTCCCGGCGATGATCGTCGGCGTGCTCACCAACACCTGCATCCTGCTCTGCTACTTCTGGAAGCACCTCTCCACGGAGAAGGTCAGGGACCAGGAGGCCGCCGGGCGTGAGGTCGTGGTGGCCGACGACGAGGTCACCTCTCACCGGTTCACGCCGGCGAGGATGTCGCACGCCTCGTCAGTCAACGGCGATGCCGACTACATGAACGAGCCGATCCGCGGGAGCGACAGCATGAGTAGAGGCGGCGACACCCTCCGGAGCAGGAGCTACAACTCGGAGGGCGACCGCGACATCCAGGTGGCCATCAGGTCGTTACGCTCGTCCAGCATGTCCCAGGAGATGGTGGAGGTGTCCACGGTGTGCGACCGTGGGCGCGACGAAGGGCCCCGGAAGGTCACCAGGACGACCAGCCACCAGAGGAGTGTGATCATCGAGGACGCGCCCGAGAAAGAGGCCTCCTTCCACGAGAAGGAGAAGCCGCACGAGGAGGAAGAGGTGAAGCGCAAGACATGGAAGGTGTTCCTGTGGAAGACGTCCGTCTACCTCACCACCCTCGGGATGCTCATCGCGCTCCTCATGGGGCTCAACATGTCCTGGAGCGCCATCACCGCTGCCCTCGTCCTTCTCGCGCTTGATTTCACGGACGCACAAGCTTGCCTTGAGAAGGTATGTCGCTCTTTTTTTTTTACGAAGTTTACCATTTCGTTTTGCGATTTTTTTTTTTTGCGACAAAAGGCTTCCATCCCAACTTTTAGTATTGAAAACTAGAAAGTCTTTCCTGGGGTTACCAGCTAAAAATTCAAATCGATTTCATGATTTGCAGGTATCCTACTCGCTATTGATCTTCTTTTGCGGAATGTTCATAACGGTGGATGGCTTCAACCGAACTGGCATACCCAACGCGCTCTGGGAGCTCGTGGAACCGCACGCGAGGATCGACAGCGCTAAAGGAATTGCGCTTCTTGCGGTTGTCATTCTTGTTCTTTCAAACGTTGCCTCGAATGTTCCAACAGGTATGCCTTCGTATGTGGCCACAGTGTTGCAAATGGGTTATCTCTGAATCTCGTGTCACTGAACGGTTCAAAAGAAGAAAAAAAAAATCACATGTTAGTGATGTCATAGCTATGTGGAGGTAGTGTACCTAGATCAGATCATATTCTGCACATAGTTTTTTAGTTCAGACAAACCATAATTAGAGTGTTATACTTGTTTAGCTCGTGAAAACAAAGATGTTCAGACAATCCAGTGGTCGAAATTTTAGACTCTGTTATTCCTGACAGCGTACTTAATTAAGTTAATCTTTTCAAGGACATATGTCCATCCAGTTGGATACACAATCACCTTTATGTCCATCCATGTTTATGATCTTCCATGCTGTAACTTCAGAAAGTTTCTTAATTATCTAGCAATCCTGTATAATTGCGAAATTTTTTATTCTCTTCAGATTTTTTTTATCAGATATCGACACTTCTAAACATGTCATCTCTGAATAAATTTCTTTTCAGTGCTGCTGCTGGGCACAAGAGTGGCAGCATCAGCTGGTGCGATCTCCCCCGCTTCCGAGAAGAAAGCCTGGCTCATACTAGCCTGGGTCAGCACGGTGGCCGGCAACTTCACGCTCCTCGGCTCAGCGGCGAATCTAATCGTCTGCGAACAGGCTCGGAGGGCACAGTTCCACGGCTACACCCTCACCTTCTGGAGCCACCTGCGCTTCGGAGTGCCATCGACGATCATCATCACCGCTATCGGCTTGATCATCGTCGTTAGCTACTGATAAGAACCTGGAGGAAGAACTCCTACGTAGCAGCAGTAGTGCAAAGATATTAGCAGGTTCCTTCCACAAACAAGGAAGCAACTGTGCAAATGGTAAATTTACCTGGAAAAGGAGCTGATATTGTAACCTTTGTCGTATTGTAACACTGCTATTGTAAGCTTCGCGCCACAAATTAGGTGCAGGTGTCGTCGCTCATCTGCTAAAGCAAATAATGGGCATATTTAATTTGGATGTAAGAAGTAAGAATAAGATAAGCCAGTCGACTGAAGTAGTCGGTGTCCATCCATCAAGTTCTAAAGCCATGCTTTGCTTTGGAATTTGGATAGGACGGATAGATGGAACGAAAATGATATGGCCATTTGTTTCAAATCTATTTTGGAGACTCCATGCTCATTTTGTTTTTGAGACAAGAACCGTAGAATTGCAAAATAAAAGACCAAAAGAGGTCTCTAGCCAACTTCAATTCTTTTCTAACACGATATAAAAGGGGAAACTAATCTGGTACTGGAGGGAGAACCAAATCAATCTAGTTATTCAGAATTTCTGCATATTTAGGCTTGATTCCAAAGCCTAGGATGGAAAGATCTTTTCTAAGCTGAATCCTCCATGAAAGTAAACTGAGCTGGACATTGTGGAACATCTTGTCATTTCTCTACTTCCATATATTCCAATTTCCCATGATAATAATGTCCATAGAAGTTTTCTTTGGCAGCAGAACTGTGATGAGGCAACATTCATCCAAAACTGAAATCCCTCTCCTTTTATTATCCAAAATCGAACTACAGCAATCTAGAGAGTAGGGCAGTCAAAGAAAAGGTGGAGAGCAGTCTCCTCAGCGCTACATTTGCATAGCACGCAGTTGTAGCTTGGTAGATAGAACTATTTCCTTGGTAGCAGCTCTCTTGTGTTAACACGATCATGAAGATCTGCGGATTTACAAAGTTTTTGAAAAATCTCATGACTTGGAGGACCTGCAGATAGTGCTTTATAAGCCTTGAATGATGAGAAGTTTCTTGAGTTCCAGTTATATGACCAAATGTCTGGTTCTTCTGCGAATTTGGATTGATGTTGTATCATTCTGAAGCAGTTTGAACTGTTGATAAGCTTGAGATGAGAGAGGCAAGTGAAAATTATCGGTGATGTTTGCCTGTTGTGTAAAGTCTTTCACCAACAGACTGTCCTTGATGCAGAAAGAGTATAATTCATGGTATTTTTCTTTGCAGGAACTCAAGCTCCACTCATAAGTCATAACACCAAAACATTACAGTATTATTACTTTTTATTTGGCATCTTGCCATCTGCTTGTATTCAGGGATCAATTTGACAATGCTTTTCTACCATAAGGAACCCACAGGTCTGTCATCACTGGTTCGGTTAGCATAATATTTCTTATGAACAAATTTAACCCAAGGAATATCTTGGCAGTTAAAAAACTTGTGCAGATGTTTAAGCAGCAAAGCCTTATTCTGTATGAATAAATCCAATACTCCAAGACTACCTTGATTTTTCGTTTTGCAAACTTTGTCCCATGCAATAAAAGTTGTACCTCTATCTTCCATGCCATATTTCCTTCAGTCTCTCAAATATTTATTAATCTGTAAACTGGCAGAAATAGTGTGCACATGAAAACGTTGGATAGGCTTGTGAAAACTGATTTGATGAGAGTAAACTTTTCTCCATATGAAAGCAGAGTTCAACAACCAGTTAATCTTGAGGTAATTCTTGTCAAAAGTGGCATAAATTCAGAAATTTTTGGCTTGTATACAGTGACTGGTAGTCCAAGATAAGTTAATGGCATGGTCCAAGTAGAGTATCCCATTGTGTCTGTCATCATTTGAATTATGTCTTCATTAATTTTGAATGGCACCAAAAAAGATTTGGAGTAATTCACTTTCAGACCAGCTTGAATAAGTCTAGTTTAAATTAATTACGTTTACGGATTCTATTCATTAGATAAAAGGCTCGAAAGAGCCTAGCTTTAGATTGATAAAATCATGAACTGGCTAGAATACGGTGTTACTTATTACAACAAAAGCTTGAATATGTCTAAAAGCAACTACATAAAAACATGTTGCATGCTGGGGTGAGGAAAAGATTGGACTTTTATCGATCACGCTTTTTTTTGGCAAAGTGACCAGCAGAAGAAAACGTAACGTTTAACAAAATGGAATATTATGCCACCCAAAAAATCGAGGAGGGCCTGACATTGACATTGATTAATGAGGATGGCGTGAGGCAGGAGCTACAAAACAAATATTTAGGCAAAAGACCCTAACTCAAGCACAACTGAAACCTACTGATTCTCCTTTTTGGAACGGGCTCACGGGGTTAAAGTTGACTTTTAAAAGAGAGGTTCGTTTGTATTTGGCAATGGGCATAGCATTCATTTTTGGGAGGACCCGTGATTGGGGACGACCCCTATGTCCTCTCAATACCCATCCTTGTATAATTTGGTACGACATCAAACACTATCGTTACGGATGTTTGTTAAGTAATGCACAACCTAGTAATATAGAATTTAGACGTAGTTTAACAGGGGATAGATGGGAAGCGTGGCTTCATTTGGTTGAGAGAGTACTGCAAATGAGCCGGATTTTATAAGTGGAACTTAACTGCTTCCGGTGTGTTCTCCGTTCAGTCTATGTACAAGAATTTTATGAATGGACATGCAAGATATCTACGAAATATATTTGGAAGTTAAAAGTACCTCTAAAATACAGATCTTTAGTTATTCTTAAGTAGGAAAGTGTTGCTTACAAAATATAATCTTGCAAAAAGGCGTTGGACAAGTTGTGAAAAATGTGTTATTTGTGATTCACCGGAACCCATTGATCATCTTTCAATTCACTGTCATTTGGTGAAATCTCTGTGGAGAGTTGTTCATTTTACATTTAATATACATCCTCGGCTAACATTACTAATATGTTTCGTAATTGACTAATGGGATTGATAAGAAATAAAGGCTTGAATTCAGGTGAGTCTGTGCTTTGGTTTGGCCAATACGGAATTACCGAAACGATCTGAAAACCTTGAAATAAAAAGAGGCATCGTTTCGATGTAGAGCCTGGGGCTATACTCCCATTTCAAAAAATAGCAACAACTAAGAAATCGCTAATCAAACTAGAAAGGTTGGCAGCCTCAAGCAAACTCGGGCTACGACGAGAAGTTCTTGAGAAACCCTTTTAAGGGTAGGTTTGGCCATACTGTCAGGAGTGAACCTGCACCCCTAAACTACTCACCAATCGTCTACCTTCGAGGAAGAGAGGGGGATGGGCCGGAAGACCCTCAACCTTGACAACCCGGAGCAGCGGAGTTGAGGGAGAGTGCAAATGGGAGAACGGGCATCGTCGTTTTCACATGTTATGTTCGTGCAAGGATAAATCGATCATCGTGTCTTGTTGGGTGAACGTGTCATAGCCAGCGTTCCCTATTTGACACTCATAACTTTGTATTTTTTTTTTGTTTTTTCATGTTCCTTTTTTCTTTTCAGTTTTGATTTTTACCTTTATCTTTTTCATTTTTTAATTTTTATTTTCTTCTTCTACCCTAAAATAATATGTTTTTTTTTTGGTAACACGTGAACGTTTTTAAATCCTATGAACATTTATTTTGAACTATATGAAAATTCTTAATCTAGTGTACAACCCTTTTTGAACTTTGTGAAAAGCTGTTAAACCTGGTGACCAATTATTTTGAAATGTATGAACTTTTTTCTTTTCACTTGATTTTTTTAACAATACGGACATTTTTAAACCTTGTGAACGATTGTTTTGAACCGCGTGAATAATTCTTCTTTTTACATGAACATTTTTTAAAAAAATATGTAAACATTTATTGAAACCAAATAAGCATTTGTTAAGTCTATAAATGTTAGAGAGCAGAGGACCAAAAAAAAATGTAAAAGTGGAAAAAGAAGAAAAAACATGAAAAAATAAAAGAGAAAATAAAAGTGTAAAGAAAAAAGGAAAAAGATAACGAGTAACTTATTGGGCCGGCCGAGTTGGAGGGCTATGTTTTTTATAAGAGAAAGTTTGAGGACTAAGTGGGTATTGCGTTCCTGTCATGGCCGATCCTTAATAGCCATGAATTTTATTGTTGGACTTGGGCCGTTTAGTACTTGGTATAGGCCTGCAGCCCCCCAATGTTTGGTTCTGAGCATATACCAATAGGTTCAGAAATTTCGCAAGCTAGTACTCCCTCCGTATCAAATATAAAACTTTGCCTACTTTCTACACACATGTATCTATACATGTTTTAGTGCAAAGTTTATGTGAATTTTGCACTAAAACATGTCTAGATACATGTGTGTAGAAAAAGGTAGAAAGTTTTATATTTTGATACGGAGTGAGTATTTCATTTTGGATTTTTGCTCACCAAATGAACAAAAACTAAATGGCAGAGCGCAGGGGAATTGGTTAGAGCTTGAGCTTGGTTGTGTTGAGTGTGAAATGAGGACCATAGACGGCCGTATTGCTAGTGGTTATCGTCAACTTTCTGAACGTTTTAGAGAACGGTGTTGGATGTTAGTTGTGCGGGATCGCTTCATGTTTTCCTTGTGTTCTGCTTTCCTGCAATCAAATAATTCATGGATGAGCTCGTCTATAGACTTGAGGTGAGATGATCCACCTTATGACGTATTTATTTAATTACGTTTTTATTGTAAGTTTAAGTTTTGGCACCATACTTTCTTCAGTAGAATCCATCACACAACTAAAGGAGCATGGAGAAAAGCTTATAAATTCATGCCATAACCAAATTACAAAACAAGCTTATAAATTCCACAGAAGTGAGTTAGCAATTACCGGGTTGAGCAAGGTAAGAAGGGCGGAAATTTAAATTTCCACTCACGCTGGTTTCTAAGCCAAGGCAACTGGTTAATAAATTTGTGGCACGACTTCAGAATTGCTCAGAACAGAGAAATTCAGAAACGGAGTTCAGCATATGATCGCCTGAATGCCTGATACCCTTTAGGAACTGTATGTCACATGTAAACGGACAGAGGGCGTAAGTATGTCCAATCATAAGACCGGTATAATACAGAGGTTTCGATCGGGACAAACTAGTGTGCAGCACCAACTACAAAGAATAGAGATCCACCTTCATGTTCACAAGGTCGTATTGTTAACAGTGGCGGAACTAGGGTACCAGCAGGGGCCTTGGCCCCCACTATGCCGTTGCACAACATGAAGAAATATGTACTTAATCCTAGTTTAGATATAATTTTTGCACAAAATTAGCTTTGTTGGCCCCCCTTAACTAAAATTTGCCATGTTTGGCCCCCTTCAACCTTGAATCCTGCTTCCGCCCCTGATTGTTAATCTTCTGTACTTGCATATAACATCTCTTCAGTTGGATAAACAGCTCCGTGGATACAGAAGTATGATCTCATTGTAAAGATCGTTTATTTACTAAAATTTGCCAAATAATTAGAGCGGAACCCCAATAGCACAGTAATTACGTATGCACTTCAGCAAAGCAGCGAGAGACAAGGTTATCACTTTCACTCAATGAAACACTCTTAACTAAGTATATACTGTTGCGCCTTGCCATTGAAGTGAGCTCAGTGGTGTCCATTCCCGAAGCCACCACCGGAGCCGTAGCCATATCCAGAACCGGACCCGGATCCATAGCCAGAGCCTCCACCTTGGCCGCCGCCGCCACCACCTCTACCGCCGCTTCCATACCCTCCACCATAAGCACCACCCTGGCCATATCCGCTGCCAGACCCGGAACCATAGCCCGAGCCACCGCCAGAGCCACCACCTTGGCCGCCGCCACCGCCACCACCGTATCCGCCACCACCACCACCGCTAGCACCACCGCCATAGCCAGACCCCTCACCGGACCCATGTCCATAGCCACCACCACCACCGCCTGCTCCATCGCCACTTTGGCCGCTGCCGCCTCCTCCGCCATTGCCGCCACCGAACCCACCAGCGCCGCCTCCATAGCCAGATCCCTCACCCGAACCGTACCCAGAGCCTGCACCGCCGCCCTCACCCACCACCACCTCCACCGCCACCACCATGCCCGTATCCACCACCGCTAATACCTCCGCTTCCACCTCCCTCGCCATAACCAAAACCAGACCCTGATCCACCATAGCCGCTGCCACCGCCGCCACCTCCACCACCGCCTCCTCCGCCTGGACCGTAACCGAGGAGGACTCGAGCGCTTGTGGCCGTGC